>QFDD01000736.1:0-39716 GCA_006871305.1 Vachellia collinsii
ATATGTGATATAATATGGAGAACAATAATTTAACTTACTTTTTGTTTGTATGTTAATTTAATAAATGATAAATAAGCACGTATTGTTACTTGTTATGTATGAATGACATAGTAAGAATTAAGTTCATATTCTTTGATATAATATCTTTTTTTTAGATAACATTGCAACAAAAGGAATACACTTTGAGAAGAGGTTAGTTCCTCATAATATAGTAAACCAATATTTAAATCTTCGTTAAGAGAGGTGCCCATATTTAATTTCAACAATGCCTCAAATTTAATAGGAGGATACTTGTACTTAAAAAAAAATATTTGTATAAGGTGTTTGAATTTATATAAATAATACCACTTATTTATTTAAAATTAAAGCTTCATGCATTATACATATTGAATAGAGAGTGACAATTTTTTAGATAGCAATGTAACAAAAGGATTTGGAAGAGTAACTAATAGAGGTTGTAATAGGAATCCCGAGGGCAGTTATATCAATTCTATGAGATATCTTGTTTGGCATTCAACTATCAAAATGCCCATGTGTATCAAGTTGGATCTAGAGAATAAGTTAATCAATCGCAATGCGACAAATCAAGATTCAAATAAATCACTAGCTATTCAATATTATAATGCATGAAGCCTTTTTAAATAAATACGTGTATTATTTCCATCAAAATTCAAAAACCTTAATTTTTTTTTTTTTTGCTAAAGATAAGTATACTCCTGCTGAAAGCAATCTTGTTTGGAGTATTGTTTGGTATCAAATGTGAGTATATGTTCAACTGGGATCTGAATGTTGGTTCATCGATCATATTATGAGAGATTAACTATTTCCACTATACACAATCCGATTGGTTTATAGAAAGAATTAAACTTGACACTTTTGGTCAATCGTTGTGGAATATTTATAAAGATTGAGTTATTTGGGCGCGGGCCTTCATTCCACTTAAAATGGATTCTGAGAAGGAAATTTCCTAATGTTGACGGTGAATAAGCAACTCCCACAAAAGAAACATTTGAGCAACCACGCTGATAAAAAAAAAAAAAGGAATTACTGTAGGATCTCATACAGGAGAATTAATATCATAAAGGTCCAAAGAGGTTGTTAATGGTAGCTGCTTGAATTGTCAATTGAACTTTGTTGATATTAATTCTCTTACTTGGGACCCTACAATAATTCCCCCTAAACAATTGATTAAAATTAATTAAAAATATTTAAATATGTAATAAAATGCAACTGTTTTTTTTTAAAAATACCCTTATTTATTGGGGAGAACATAAGAGGGAAAATTAAAAGAGTAGAAAAAAGATACTACCTCCGGTCCTTATAAGAGTTAGTTAACTTTTTTTATGAAATTAATGAAGTTAAACAAATTAATTAACCATAATATATATTCTGAAATATTCATATATAACATTAGATTGTAAATGAATTTATAAGTAAGGCAAATTAGTTTGAAGAAAAATGATAAATATATCAGTTAATTGACTTCTTTAATCTCTTTAAAAAAAATTAATTAACTCTTATATTAATGACCAAATGTAATATAAGGGAAAGAGAGAATGTGTGGTGGGAGGAGAGTGTAAATAGATGCAATTATATTAATATGAATAATTAGATGGGGCCCAATTAAGTTGACATTCTCTAAATGTTTTTAATAAGTAGGAACTATCAATTTTTTTTTCAAATAATTGGCCATATTAATTGTTGTTTTGAGTGGTAAAAAAAAATTTATTTTTTTTTTATATAAAAATTATTCTTTTTTTAAATAAAAATGTTGTGTGCGTGTTTCTTGTCGTCCATGTTCAGATATTTGTTGAATTCAGATATATTCGCAAATCCCAAATAAAGGTGCCGTTTGTTAATTTGTGTCTAGCATGCAAGTTTGCCGGTCACCGAAAAAAAAAACTATATTTCTTAATACAATGAATTTTGAATGTTAATCAAAACCTTGGGGCAAAAAAAAAAAAAAATCAAAACCTATTTTTGATTTTGAAAGCATAAAATTTTTCTTCAAAGCAAAAGTAAACCATTATTAATTACATAAGGATATTTTCATTCAAATGTCACAGCTACATATTTATCTTTTACCCCTACCTTGACCTAATATTAGTTATCTTCTTTTCTCACTCTTTGACTCTGTAATTACAGTATGTAATTATAAAAAAATCACATGAAAAATAACTTATTTGGCCAGCCGACCTATAAAAATTTTTGTTACAAATCATATAGATTTACCATAACATATTCCTACACTTCTCTTGATACAACTCGGCATATTTATTTTTTTTAGAGGTTCCACAAGGACATTAATATTCATTTTTCAGAATAAATGCTCCCAAACTGAAATAAATAATTAGGCCTAGTTCAGCTCAATCCCTAATATGAAATCACATTTTCTTCAATTGTGTGAAAATCATTACATTATTTGACTCTATGATGCATCTTCATAAACGATAAAAACCCTGATGGTAAAAATATAATGACTCGTTTTTTATTTCATAAAATAAAATAGTACTAACCATAATACCATCATAGCAATAATTTAAACATGTCGCTAAAATTAAAAATTACAGTAGAGAAAAATAACACCATAAACACCCACATGTTTCACAATAATGTGATTATTTATATGATCCATTGTCTGAAATGAGTATTCCCAAACCGAATTGGATTGATTAGCATAGGCGTGTTTCACTAATAAATAAACAAATAAATACATAATAAAATAAATGAACAAATAAAGGGATTCACGTCCTTCAAGCCAGTAAGCCTATATAAGCTTAATAATAGAGACAACTAAGTAAGATTTGTGGATTGTTGTATTCATCTACCCAAAAGCCCTTATTGCCCATCTTTCCTCTTAACATTCGCAACCTTCCTTCTCAAGTTCAATATATTCACATAAAAAAGGTAAATTCCTTTTCTTTCATGTGTTAGAACAATATACATTTGTTCATTAAATCAGGAGAATCCCATATGACACAGCAGCAAAACTGGGGATTCAGATGTCAAGGCATGCAATCCCCCAAGCAGTCTCAATGTTCCCATAGGCACTCATAAAAAAGCACTTAAAGCAACAAGAACCACCAAGAATCGAAAGAAGATTTCCATTACCTGCTCTCCTTACAATTGCAGTTTCACTAGCAGCAGCTATGATTGCCTGCTTCATATTATCTCTCACCCTATTAAAGCTAGACACCAGCTCAAGAGCCCGATTTGCATTTTCGGCCGCTGATGCATGAGTAGTATGTATTGACTCATGGAAGGCCCAGAGAGGAGAAGACAATCTACTTGTAGGAACTTGTCTCACACTGCTACTTTGACTATGATTACCTTCAGCAGGCAGGCTGGCAGATTCATAACCCACACCTAAAAATATGACCAGAAACTAACAGATATTAGAAATCGTCTGTGTTGTTGCTTTTTCCTTTTTCTTTTATTAATACAAGAGCCACTTAAAACAAGGTCAAGTCACATCAACGTTAGTACAGAGAGCTCTCAAAGATGCCACAACACTAATAGTCAAGGAAGGTTTCTCCCAATGGAAGTCAACTTAGAAAGAGTTCAGCACAAATGAGATGTGAAGCGTGCATCTCCATTCAAAACAGAGATAATAAAATCATTATTTGGAAGCTGAGCTAAACCACCAACACTGTTTGTGGTGCCGATGAATGTACCTGAGGTTGATGAAGAGAAAGAAACATTAGCATATTCTGCTGGACTCATGATATGCCTTTCATAAAGAGTTCGCCACTTTGATATGCATTCTCTCTGAGGGGCAGAGACTGACAATGCTGATTCACAACGTTACTGTCAAAAGTATTCATGTAAGGATGTGAAACAGTTTCCTGGCCAACATGCCCCATGTCACGAAGAAACATCTCTGCAGCATGGTACAAGTCAAATGCACTTAATCCATCTTCAAACTCTGAGTTCTGCAATGGATTTTCTACCTCGGGCAATGCTGGTTCGGGATCAATGAGATCATTCATTTCCAAGAAGTCATCCTCATTGAAGAGAGGCTCCTCTACTTGAACACTGGGGGCAGAGGTGACTTCAGGTGCTTCGGAAAAATGCACATTAGGGGTAGCTGATTGGTTAGGGTCATAGTAGTGAATGCTAGAATGAAACTTTTTGATTGGCTCAGCAAATGCCACATCCTTAGAAATTTGATCCACCACCACACTCTGTGTTTCTTCAGCAGCAACATATAGTGGATGGTTAAAAACAGAGTTAATGAAAAATAATGGCAAAAATTATCATGTAGGAACCTACAATAATTAAGGGAGAGTTTCACTTATTTTAGATGGTTTTTCACTATATAAAGTAAATATGTGATATAAACTTCGTTTTTAAGACACAAAAACACTTCTTCTTTTTTAAGGTACAGGCAAACATACACTAAATTATAAGAACAATAAGTTACTAAACAGTCATGCTAAAAATTAACATCTAGTAGTCAAGTAATTATAAACTGTTTCAGAGAAAAAATTGGTTTACCACCTAAAACGGAACATCAAAACCACAATCACATTTTCTCTCAATCTCAAACAATACTCTTTTTCCTGCTCAAAGTCTATACAATGTCATGACTTATTTTCACTAAGCAGGACAAATATTTAACCATTGAAACCCCACGATAGTTTGCAAGATCTTGCTCTCAAAAGAGTGTTAGCCTTACATAAGTCATGCCAAGATCACAGGCAAGGAAAATAAAATTGCTGAATAAAATTCCTACTGAGCACATCTAAAATGCCAGCACTCACGTGGGCCATATCTCATTTCCCTCTTATCTAAAAAACCAAACCACAGAGAGAAAGAGACCAGAACTGAAGTATAACAGGACAGAATAAATGTTGAGATAATGATGGACTCCGTGACATTCACCATTCAATTTACAGTGTTTATGCTAGTAAAGGAAGAAATAAGATCCAAAATGTCAGGGAGTACGAGAGCTGAAGCAGCGCCGAAGGGGAAAAAACTGAAAATAACTAGGTCTAATCAAATGTCCAAGTGTGTGAATCAAGAAGAGAGAATGTTTTGGGTTCTGCATGGGTTTTAGGCATAATGGTGAATGGTAAGAGGAAAAACAGAAGATTTTTTGTTTTTTTTTTTTAACGAGACCACCTAGCCTTTTAAAAGCCAGAAGTCAGTGTTGTCCTTCATTTTTCTCCTACACTGAACTTCTGCTACAATGTTTGTTCTGCCACCTTTTCCTCCCCATTTCTGTCAATAGAGAAGGATAGGCAACTTCTACATAAACAAAACCAGAGTTCCAAAGGTTCCATCAGAAAACAAACCTGAGGCACAGCAGGACGCAGTGAAGGCAGATCAGCAACCTGTTCATCCAGCATTTTTTTCAAGATCTCTTCAAGTTCATCATCAAACGAACGCTGCACTTGACCATTAGAAATCACAGTATCAACAGAAGTACCCTCGTCAACTTGTGAAATTGGAGCCTCCTTTGTCAGATGAATTAACATTAAATTCTACAAAGTCATCATCTACCTATTCTTCTTCTACGAATGGTGCACCATACTGTTCACCATTTTGAGGACCAGGTCCGCTTTTCTTGAACACCTTGTAAATAATGCATTTTCACATTAAAAAACAGTTTAGTAAAGAAGCAGTAAAGAAACACCTTGAGGACCAGGTCCGCATAATATTCCTGATAATTTACACATTAAAAAACAGTTTAGTAAAGAATGCATTTTCACCATCATTATGAGTTCATAATGAAATAAAAAGAATGATGAAGCAAAAAAGATACTTGAAGATGATACCTTACAAGTTACAATTGTGGCATCTTGCAAGCTCTTCTTCTTCCAATGTGCACTCATGCATAACCCAATCAGTCGCTTACCATGTGGTGCTCTACCTCTATAGAAAACCAGTGTCTTTTTCACCCCAACTGTCGGAGAATTGTAGGTAATGTTACGATCCTTCCCTGTTGCTTTCCAGTACCCATGTCTTGTTGCTCGATTAGTCCTACCACTATTAGGATACTTTCTGTCGCTAGGGCTGAAAAAGAACCATTGCCTATCTCCAGTTTTCAACACTGACTGCCCTGCAAAACATTCAAATTATAAGCATATAAGCAGTCAAGAAGATTGACAAACAAAACAACCTAACGAATCATAGTAAAGGGTAAAGAAAACCTTCGAAGTTAAAAGTTAACATTCAACCTTGTGATACAAAAAGAAGAAAAGGTCATGTTGTACATAAATAAAGACGGAATGGCTAGCAATATAGCATCTACCTAAAATTCTCAAGCAATAGTATATCCACAACTTTTTTAGCAAACCACGACTTCTACGAATGGTTATCTTGCACTCAGTATTAATCCTTAACAAAACAGTAATTGCTAATCTCAAAGCGCATATCAGAAATCCATTAATAACCTTACATTGTTAATAACTGATGACAAAGGCTTTTGCAACTACAATTTTATTACGAAAATTGGACCACCTTTTTTATAACGTTGGTTTCATATGTAATCGATGTTAAAAGACGATGTTAAATCACTATTGTGTTGTACTGTTATTATCGTGATAGAGACAACTACATTATTGTCAACTTCTGAACCCAACACAAAATACTAATTTTGGAAGATCTCAATCTCAATTCAAGGGAGCTAGTTAATCAGTCACTTCATTCCAAAGACAAGGCAAATTAATTTGTTAGTAACAGTGATACTAAAGTTGACATAAGAGACACATGCACAAGCGTTAAAAAAGATACCATACACAATAAGCAGCGAAGATGTCGCGGATTTGTTTTAACCATCAGAAGAAACTTGAAAATCTAGATGATGTAACCATCAAGGGAGAACTCAGTACGAGTCCAGCTAGAAAATAGGGGACCGGAAGATGCTAAATTTCCATGCCATATAAAATAATAACCCAAGAGATTTAAAAACTATCTTCAGCATGTCAAATATCTATTACATATAAAAGCTCTGTATACATGTATCAAAAAAAAAACAAGAAGAAGAAGCTCTGTATATAAGATAAAGAATCCATTGAGATTTAAACAACTAGCTAATGCAATAATGATATAGATTGAGTATTCCAAACATCTTTGTATTACAGCTCACAATAGAAAATAACCTATGGATTGAGTTTTCAAAATGTATCTTCTTCTATGACATGACACAAAGTAGCTGGAGTTCCGAAAATAAAAAGAATCCGTCAATAAAAATATACCCACATAGATCCATTCATTATTATTGTGCGCCAGAAATCCCCCGTTAAACGAGATTACCGTAATGACATGTATATAGCTGATCAGCATCGAGAATTCACTGAATCTCTAACGTAGATATGGATGACAAATTGTTATCATATGCTTACATGAAACAATTCAAAGCGTACAAGAACAAATCCCCAATATCCCACAGACTGTAAGGTCGAATAATTAGTTGACGGAAATATTCACTACAAATTACCCATTAAGTTACGCATTCCATTTAGTTACCACATTTATATGCATTTTATTGTGAACCATAAATTTGTGTAACTGATTTCTCCTCACATATTTGTTGATACCTCAAGTATCTGACCATATTCATATCCTGAAAACTTGCTACTTATATGATAAAAAATGATCAGCACGTGATAGTGTACTATTTAAGATTGGAAATAATAATGAACGAACAAAAATTACGTCATAATATATACGCCAAAAATTTAAGATTGGAAATATCGCACTTGTTTACAAATAATTTATGTACTATAATCTCAAATATGTCACCATATTTATGTCCTGAAATTTCGATCATTATTTGTGAAGAAATAATTTACCCATTTATATCCAGAGAAATACTTAAATACTCCCGGAGTGCCACGTTATTCATACTCTGTCCAATGAAAATGTTCCAAATGTCATCTATTATTAATCTCATATCCCATAAATTTTTCTTAATTATTCCTCTTTTTCTATAATAGATATCTATTGTAATGAATTATGGAAAAATAAAAATAATCAAAAGAAATTTATGGGATATGGGATTATAATAAATGACATTTGGAACATTTTCATTGGACAGGGTATGGATAACATGGCACTCCGGGAGTATGTAAGTATTTCTCTTATATCCATGCTACTTATGCTCCAAAATATTAATTAATGGAAACTTTTAGATTACAACCATCTATTTCATAAGTTACGCATTCCATTTAATCACCACAGATGAATGCATTTCAGTATTAATCATAAATTTGGCCGTATGATTTCTCCTCTTGTTTTTATTGATACTAAAATTATCTCACCATATTTATAATCTGGAAATTCGCTGATTATATGTTTAAGATTGGAAAAATTACTTAACTAACAAATATTAAGTATATGCATTATCATAGATATATCAGTACATAGACCATTTACATTAAGTACCACACTTTTATACCAACCATTTCTGTATTAGAATCTGAAATATACCACCATAAATCACCCACAAATTTCGCTCATTATTTGTTAAGAAATCATCAAACCGTTATAACTTCACTACTTATAGTTGAAAAAATTACTTAATGGGAAAACTTTAAAAACATAAACATTCCTAAAATGAGTCGTTTAAATATATATTTTACCATGAACAGGAAATAACGAAGAGTCCAACTGTACGAACTGTATGGAAATTTCTTCTTCTGTTAATCACCATAAACAGCACCACGAACCTGGTTCTGGAAACGTTTGGATAGGAATCCAAATAACAAAATATAAAGAGTTCCATATAGTTTGAATAGAGAAAAAAAAACATCAGATATACAGTTGTTGAGATAATGTTTTGACGATGATAATTATGTTTTTGAACTTATGATAAAATTCAATGCACTACAAAAAAAGGGGACTTTGTAGCGGTTAATTTTGTAGCGGTTTCAAAAACCGCAACAAAATCCATAACTTGTAGTGGTTTTATACTAATTTGCAACGGAAAATAAGCATTTGCCACGATGGCTATTTAGTAGCAGTTAAGAACCGCGACAAATTATGGCGCGAATGACCTGCCAAAATTGTAGCGTAAATTTGCAGCGGTGTTTTGGAAAAAAGTGCGGCAAAATATAAAAGGTCTCAACTTTGTAGCGGTTTTGGTAACCGCTACAAAATAAACCGATGCAAAATTGAAACGTCACGGATTTCCCTCCAATTTAATAGCGGTTTTTGTAAAACCACTACTAATGTGTTTTCCGAGAAGTGATCTTATTTTGCAGCGGTTTTTTTAGAACCGCTGCTAATTTGCAGTGGTTTTTGTAAAACTGCTGCTAACTCCTCGCTCTATATATTCAACTTCCATTTTCTCAAAAACGTCACATCGAAAGAGTTTCAGAAAGTAAAATAGAGAGAGATCAGTCTATTCTTGAGCAAAAAAGGTATTAATTTTGTTTTTATTTTATTATTTTTTAAATTTATTTAAATTATTTTTTATGTTTTTATTTTTTAACTTTATTTTAATGTTTTTTTATTTTATTATAGATGTCTAGTCCCGATCCTACACGCAAGCCCGGTAAGGAGCCTATGATACTGCATGAGGACATCCCGGAACGAAGTGGCGCTGAGGCCAATCCTGAGAAGCAGGAGTTTCCGGATGCTAGCGGTGCTGAGGCCAATCCTGACAACATATATCTCAACGTCAAAGATTTCGATCTTCCAGATATCTCAGTCGAGGCAACTGAGAACTTCGAGGATGAGGATATCGCCAGGGAAGAGGGATTCCCTCAACCTTCTGCTTCGTGGTCTACTGGCTTTGAAGTGGACATTCAAGGTAAGTCATTTAGATTTATATTTTGTATTAAAATTGATTAATTAATTTAATTTATATTGTTAATGTTTGAATGAAATGTGCAGATCCGACAGGGCGGCTGCAGAAGAGGAAGTTGGCATTGAGGGATGTTTCTCAGCTCGATGCTGGCCACTGGATAGTGGTACCCTGGAATGAGCTGACACAGCAACCGATCGGGAAGGCCGATCAGCTGTACCACCGCTACCTGGCGGAGCAAGGAGGGAACTATAGCCAGTTTGACATTAGCACCGAGACATGGAAGAGGGTACGAAAAGACGACAAGGATTGGGTTTGGGAGAATAAAGTTAAGGCATAATTTTAATATATTTCTTTAAATTAAGTTATTATTTTATTGTGAAATACTGATTAACTTTGATCTGTTTTTTTGCAGAATAAATTTGCTGTGCGAGATGCGCACAAGGACTACTCCATCTTGAAGATAGGAGAGGGGTGGAAGAACAGGCGAAATCGCCTATACCACTCGAAGAACCAGGATGGCACGTGGACTACGCAGGAGGTGGCAGAAGACGTGTCTGACCCGGTCCAACCTGAAAGCTGGGCAAGATTTGTCCGGTGGAGGAGGTCACCGGGCAATATGGCTATTTCCAGGTGAGCTACACAGAGCCGCACAAGCTAGACGATCCACCATACTACAGGATCGAAGCCATTCTCCTGCACTTATGCTGAGATGGTAAATTGTTATTAAAATTGTTAATTATTTTTTAATTGTTAATTGTTATTAAAATTGTTATATTATGTTTATTTAGGATGACGCAGCGAGGAGGGAGGGTCGGAGGGCCACATACGGAGATATGTATGTGGCCACCCACAGGCACAATGACGGGACTCCATTATCTGAGGAGACTGAGCAGATTATTGTAAGTATATTTTGTATTTTCTATAAATATTTAATATTTATTGTATTTTATATAATTATTTAATATCATTTGTTTTCTATTTCAGGAGCATATTCAGCGAACTGACGCTGAGCTCAGGGAGTCCCAGGGGTCAACCTTAGACCCCACTCTCTCACTGAAGACAGCAATGGAAGGGCGTGATCAGCACCCTGGGTGACTTCCAGGATTCGGGTTTAGGGCGACGAGGACCAGAGTCTTCAGGAGTAACAGATATGAAGCTAGGACTTCATCTTCTGTTGCTGCGTCTCAGGCGACCACATCGAGACCCAAGAGGCACGGTGATTTCGATGTGGACCGAGAGTCTCTATGCGTTGAGCTGAGAGAGGAGGTCCTAGAGCAGGTCGACGCTCGAGTTATTGCCGAGGTCCATGCAAGGATCGAGGCCCAGGTGCAGGCCCATGTTCAGACACATGTGCAGTCGCAGGCGCAGATGGAGATGTGGAGGCAGGTTGCCAACTCCATTATCCAAATGGCCTTTCACCAAGTTCAGCCTGGCGTCGCTCCTCCGCAGCTCCCTCCGATGGTCTTGCCGATCTTCGCGCCACCACCAGCTCGGCCTAATCCCCAGCCTCCTCGGACAGATGATCGTCCAGACGGTCAGCACGACCCACCGTCCCCTCAGCCGGATTCTTGATCGAGTTTGTTTTTTATTTTACTTGTACAGATTGTAAAAATTTTAAAACTGTTATTAGTTAAATTTAAAAATTTCATTTAAAATTGTTATTAGTTAAATTGTTATTATTTAAACTTAAGAATTTAAATATTTAAAATTTAGAAATTTATCAATTTTACAAAAAAATTAAAAGAAAAAAGTGAAGAACAAATAGCAACGGTTTTAAACCGCTACCAAAACCGCTGCTAATATCCAACATTGGAAATTAGCAGTGGTTTTAAAACCGCTGCAAATTTGAAATTGAAAAAATCCCGCCACTAATTTTCAAATTTGCAACGGTTTTAAAACCGCTGCAAAAATATCCAACCGTTAATTTTTGCAGTATGACCGTTTAAAACTTCCTACATAAGACTTATTTCGATCAGAAACTCATACTTGTTGAAGAGGCAAAACTCGGTGGGCCAGTTCAATATCATTGGATGTATCCCATGGAAAGGTAAATGTGGCTTAAAATTGTATCGCACGCATTATTTACACACACATCGATAGGTCACTACTAATCTTTATGCTATTAACTTATTATAGGTTTTTAGGGAAGTTGAAATCATATGTGAGGAATAGGGTATGGCCAGAGGATTCAATAGCATAATGTTATATAGGAAATGAGGTCCTCAACTTCTGCTCACGGTACTTTAATGACATCGAGACATCTTTCAACCATCATCCTCGTGTTTATGATTGCCCTGATGATGTTGGTCTGTCATCATCGATGAGTTTGTTCCCTCCTGTTGGGAGACCAGTTGGAGGACATCAATACTTCAACCTCACTTCTAATGAGATGCTGCAAGCACACAGACATGTCCTGATCAACTGCAGTCAAGTTGATCCTTTCATTCAATGAGTATAATCAACACTAATTTGTAATTTTATAAATTCAAATTATATATCCACTTATATCATGCTTAATCATAACAGAGAGTTCAGAAGTTATGTCAAGCGTCAACTACGTATTCGAACACAAACATCCGTTGAGGTTGATAGAAAGGTGCACAGAGAATTTCCTGGTTGGTTTGTACGCCGAATACGCAATGACGACAACTCCTACCCAGTTGACTTGACATGCCTTGCAATGGGTCCCCTCAAGTATGCGAAACGGTTTACTGCATACAATGTTAACGGGTTCAAGTTCTGCACAGTTTCACGCGACCAAGGCTCTCTCACTCAGAATTTTGGAGTTTTTGGCACTTTTGGTACAAGAAGTTATACGAGCAACAGTGACGGTGACATGCATATCAGTGGCGTCCCCTACTATAGGAAATTGGTCGATATAATCGAACTAAATTATCAAGGGCATTTTACCGTCACATTATTCAAGTACTCTTGGGCAAATACGACAACCTCTCGTGGATTCACTACTGATGAGTTGGGAATCACATTTGTGAATTTTTCAAGACTTATTCACACAGGTGACTCTCCAGACGATAAGCCACAACAAGTTTATTATGTAGAGTACGAGAAGCATAAACATTGGAGTATGGTCGTTCATCTTAAGTCTAGAGATCTTTACGACATGGGTGATAGCGATGAACACATTATCTATGAGGCGGAGCCATTCCATCCTACTGATTTTGAAAACTTCTTCCCCAAAGGAGATGAAGATTTGCCACTTGTCAGGGTAGATGACGCCGAATAAATAATTCAGGTTAGTAATATATATATATAGATCCAATTTGTTTCAAGCATTTTATTTTTTTTTCCAACAAAATTTATTAGTAGCGGTTTTGAACAATTAACATAAACCGCTACAAATTAAACCGTTGCAAAAAAGCGTGACCCAAACCGCTGCTAATTCCTGGCAGACATCCTATAAATACCTTTCCATCCCCCTTTCGTTTCCTACTCTTGTTTTCTTTTCTCCCTCTGGCTGTTTTACTCATTTTTGGGTGGTTTGGAACGCTTCTAATGATGTGTAATATTTGTTATAGGTATTCTTCTTAACCCTTTATATTTTTATTATATTTATTTAATGTTAATTGTCATTTGTTATACATTTTGTTTATTTAATTTATTAATATTGATTTTGCTGAAATAATCTTTTTTTTTCTTTTTTGGCACTTAAATCATTACAGTAAATAATATATGTTATTTAATTATTAGTACTTCATTTTAATTAATTATTCATCTATTATAAATTATAAATTACTTTCAATAATTGTAATAAAGTTTTTTAATAAGTAAAAAATTATTCAGAATAAACTGTATGTTTTTTAAAAAATTATTATTATTTTAGTAGCGGTTTTATAACCGCTACAAAAGACCTAGTAAGAGAAATAAAACGGGATTTTTAAATTATGTATATTTAAATTTATACCGGTTTTTAACCGCTGCAAAATATTGGCGGGAGTTTTTAAATTTTGGCGCTAAACCAATTTTCAACTTGAACATTAGTAGCTTTTAAAAAACTGCTACAATTTTTCCCCCATTTTTAATTTTTATAGCGGTTTCGTTGAGCACTACAATATTTTTTATTTCTTTTTCCGTAATTACATGTTAGTATCGGTTTTATTTCCATTACAAATTCTACACCGTTTCCGTTTGTAGCGGTTATTAAACGCTGTAAAGTAATAACGATTTTTCTTGTTTGCGCATCGGTTCACTTAAACCGCTGCTAAACCTGTTGCCACTATGAGTTTTGCAGCGATTTAGTGAACCGCTACAATATTTCCTACAGCGGTTAGTAACCGCTACAATGATAAGAAATAACCACTGCAAAATCACTATTTTTTTGTAGTGATGTTTTCACAAACACTTTAAATGATTTCTGAACTTTAGTGAAAGTGTTGAGAATACTCGAGGGATAAGGATCAATACTCAAGTACCATTGTATAAAATGTGCTTTCAAAACTCAACACTCTCAAGAAAACTCAAGTTTTGATGAAAGTGTTGTAAAAACTTGAGTACTGAAGGTCAATACTCGAGTATCGAGTATTGAAACAAGTTTCAGAATTCCAATACTTTCAGTAGAATTCAAGTTGTAAAGAAAGTACTGACAACACTCGAGTATTGGTAACCATACTCGAGTTTCGAGTGCCAAAACAGTTTCAGAAAATCAATACTCTCAATGGAACTGAAGCTTTAATGGAAGTGTTGTCAAAACTCGAGTTATGTTATACAACACTCGAGTTTTGAGGTCTAAAAATGCTTTCAAAACAGAACATTTTCAACCAATACTCGAGTTATCCTTGGAAGTGTTGACAAAACTCGAGTACTGTGAAATAGAAATCGAGTATCGAGCTCAGAATACCTTTTGAACTTCAACACTTCTTTAAAAACTTGAAGTATTAGCAAAAGTATTGCTGATACTCAAGTATTGAGGGATGAAACTCGAGTATCGAGTAGAGAAAATCTTTTTGAACTTCAAAACTCTTTTGAAAACTTGAAGTATCAGCAAAAGTGTTGCTAATACTTGAGTCCTATGAAGCAGAACTCGAGTATCAAGCCTAAAATTTTTCTTCAGACTGAATACTTCAAAGGAAACTAGATGAACAATGGAAGTGTTGATTTCAAATACTCAAAACTTGAAGTATTAGAGCATAAACTCAAGTATCGAAGAACTTGAAAAGTTTTATTTGACTAAAACACATTTAAACTCGAGTTTTATTATCTAACATTCAATTATTAACAAAACTTTTATTAAAACTAGAGTAATAACAAAAGTATTCTGAA
Source organism: Vachellia collinsii (assembly GCA_006871305.1). Classification (NCBI taxonomy): domain Eukaryota; kingdom Viridiplantae; phylum Streptophyta; class Magnoliopsida; order Fabales; family Fabaceae; genus Vachellia; species Vachellia collinsii. The sequence continues at coordinate 15,035 of QFDD01000736.1, forward strand.
TTCTCCACTGTTATTTCACTCAAACACTCGAGTACTCTTTTATTGACAGTGATTCAGAGTGTCAGAGCTTTTCATTATTCTCAAATCTTTCATTCTTTATGCTTCATTTATTTGAATCTCATATGCTCTCATAAATGCTCATTTATTTTAATGATTGACAGAGTATGGAACGTCTGATTGCCTCAGCGGAAAAGCATTCAACGGACAAAAGACTCAGAAGACGACCATACTTCATGTCAGAAGCATTTAATGCGAGAAGCTGAACGAAGACGATGAGAGTAATGGAAACAAAAATGTTTCTAACGGACATTTATTACTTCCCAATTATAAATAGAGATGCATTCAAGTCAAGAGGTGCAGAGAACACAACTACTAGAATACTCATTATTGTTCTTCATATATCTCCTCTGTTTTCATTCTCACGATAATAAATTCTTCAGTACTTATCATTCAATTCTCAGAAAGGAGAATATTCTTATTCCAACTTTGTTTCTGTGAGAAATACTCAAGATAAGAGTGTCTTGAGTATTAAAAAAACGAGCAAAAATGTCAGAGTGTTGTTTTAAATTTGAAAGGGGGAGAGTCTCTCTTTCATTACTGGTGTAAAAATTGTTTGTTAGTGGATTTGAAAAGCTCAGAGGATTCTGAGGACTGGATATAGATCAAGTGGACCGAACTAGTATAAATCGTTGTGTTCAGTATTTCCTTCTTTCAGCTTTATTTTCAAAAGACACGAAAATTTTATTTTGACCAATTCATCCCCCTCTTGGTTAAATTATATCCTAACAACAGTGTGTCCCACAGGACCATCTACCAAAAAAAAACACACTCTTCGCAGACCCTCATAGGACCAAGTTCTTCCATGGGCAAAGGGAAGGAAACTGAAGGATAAAAGCATAAAACTTGGGAGGCTATGTTCCGTATTTATTAATATTAATTTTGAAAGAAAAGGAGCATATATGCCTAATATGCTTAGGCTGTCTGTAATTTTATATTCATAACTTGAAGGATGTTGGGAGTTAACTAAACCACTGTCCAAGCATGCGAATTATAGTCAAGTATACGGCAAGAGTATGTATGCATGCATGCATGTAAATATTTATATTAATACTAATATTTATATTATAACATTTTTCAGAATAAATGCTCTCAAACCGAAATAAATAAATAAATAGGCACAGTTCAGCTCAATCCCTAATATGAAATGATATTTTCTTCAATTGTGTAAAAATCATTAAATATTTAATTATATGATGCATATTCATAAATACTAAAAAGGGAAAATACTTATTAAATCCAGTCGAAATGCACAAATCTTTATTCAGACCTACACTTTCATCAAATTTCTAATAAGGCCTATAAGCCTTAGCAAGAATTTTTAAGTATTGTTAAAAGAACATAATACCCATTTGTCATTAAAAACAAAATTTAAAGGTATGTGTGTGGCAATTTTTTAATTACAAATTTTCTTCATTCTAATGCCAAAATCTATGCCTTATTGAATTACCAGGATATCAACTTTTAATTTTGAGTTGACTTTCAATAATATTGAGAATATATTTTAATAATTTCTCTTTTAACCATAACTTATGAATTACTATTTTTTTCTAAATTTTTGCAAAAAAATTGCTATGAAAGGTTTAACAATTTTTTAGCCTCAATTAGTAAATATTTATTTTTGAATTTTTGTCTTCTGAATTTTTTTACTATTTTTATTTATTTTGTTATTTTTAATATACAAACGAGTAACAAAAGCATTTGAACATTTTAGTAATTATTATGATGAAGAATAATTATCCTAGTTGCACTTTCCTAGAAAATTTAAAAATAAATGGAAGACAAAGTAAGAAGGAAAAAACTTATCAAGAAAATAATAAGGAGAAAAAGGGTTCGGTAAAAAAAAGAAGAAGAAGAAGAAGAGAAAAATGAAGAGGGTGTATTTGTAAAATTACGAAATTCAAAAATATCAAATAAGGCCTACAAACCTTATTAGGGATTGGATAAAAGTGTGGGCCTAAATTAAAATTTGTGTATTTCTAATAAATTTATTTAGGATTCTCCCTCCTAAAAACCCTCATGGCAAAAATATGATGACTCAAGTTTTTTTCTTGAGAAAATTAATCTTTTGGTCCTTCAATTTTTGACTGAGTTATAACTCAATCCCTGAACTATGACTTGATGCAACTCAGTCCATATGGTTTTAACTTTATTGTAACTCATTCCTTGAATTTTGACTCACTGCAACTAAATCCCTATGGTTTTAGCCATTTTATAATTTAGTCCCTATATTTCAAAAAATAAATCGTATATATAATAAAAAGTTAGAGACTAAATTATAAAATGGTTAAAACTATAGGAATTAAGTTGCAGTGAGTCAAAATTCAATTCAGAGATTGAATTACAATTGAGTCAAAACTACAAGGACTGAATTGCACCGAGTTAAAGTTCAAGGATGAGTTATAACCTGGTCAAAAGTCAAACTATAAGAATTAAGTTGCAGTGAGTTAAAATTCTGTTATATATTAAAATATATGTAATTAATATACATTATAAAATAGAGGTAATATCTCTATAACATAATTTATCTTATGGCAAGTATATGTAGATTTTAAAAATAGAAGCGACATCTGTTTAATTAAAGTAAAACAAAACGAATATTAGTATATTTCTATATTATACTCTTTTTAATAACATGCTTTTTAATTGAAAGCACTCGTCTTCCGCACTGGTATAACATAATTGAAAGGACAGAGGCAAAATAATTGGTTATAAGATGAAATTTAAAAAGAGCACATTGCTTTCCCATATGATCAATAACATCCTCTAGGTCAATCTTTTTTTTCTAAGTATAGGTATCTTTATATTGGAGGAGTTATGCCATATGCTAAATGTGAACATTTCTTTTAATAAGAATTTGAAATTTAGTTCATTACATTGTAAAATACTGGTATCTTTCATTAGATTCAATTGATATGAGCCAATCATTTATGCTTCCTTGGTGAAGGGTCTCATTTAATTAATCCTCAACCATTGTGGATCAAGAAAATGTTGAGCCTGATCCAGACGAGCCCAGGTGAAAATAGGTTTTTCTCTGTGTGTGTGTGAGAGAGAGAGAGAGAGAGAGTGATCACTTGCCTAAAACCAAATATAGAGAGAGAAGACCAACGGAGTTAGGTCCAATATGAAATGTTATTCTTCTACAATATAATGAAATAATATTCGAACTATCACTGAAAGAAATGCTTATATTTAATATTCAACAATGTCTCGAATATGATTACATATAGTAAAAGATACATATAGTATAAAAAAAAAAGATACATATTTTTAACAGGAGAGAAGATGACCTTAAAATTTCCTTCGGGCGTTCCACAAGTTATATGTAAAAATAAAATTGACAGTAGAACATGCATGCTTACACCCTTTAATCCATAATGTAAGATACTTTTAGAAGACTGTCTTGATCCAAAATATAAGCTCGGTGCAAGATAGTTAATGCTCATTACAGTTTTGTTTTTTTTTTTTTTTGAATCAATATGTATTTTCAATTTATAGAATTAATACTCATTTAATTCACATTATTCAATAAGGGCAAAAGAGAAAAAAATATTTTAATTCAGAACATATTAAATGGGTTAATCATCACTTTTTGATTTTCATGAATTAATTAATGTGACTTGTATTGTGGATCTGTGGGAGTAATTATGCAAAAAGTGACAATTTATGTTTTATGATATTAATCACAAATAGTTTGCTTTCACTTAATTTGATAAACGACTTTTGTCTTCGTTAGGTTATTTGGAATCTTTAGTCTATGCAATTATTGAAATTGTGTCAATGGAGTAAAGTGGGAGATGGACCACACGGTTTAATCATTATTGCCAAGTTAGTCTATGCTTTGTGTTTGTTTAATTAATTGTGCGATATAGCCCAAGAAATTGAAAAATTGTTTGATAAACTATTTGCAGGCCCAAAACTTAAGCTATGACTACAAAAACAGAATTGAATATAAAATTTTACATTTGGTTTATTATTGAGCCGAATGACTTTTTCAGCCAAAATCTAAATTAATTAGAGCAAAGGCTATTTCTTTTGTCTTTTATTAGCTTGTGTCCACACAAAAAAAAAACCAACAAAAAATCGGTGTTCTCCCTTTGATAGTCATATTTACATTAACATTACAAAAATATCGGTGTTCTTTTTGTTTTCAGTAGCTTGTGTTGTGTCCCCCTCCCAGCCACCCAAAAGCAAACAAACAAAACAAAAAAAAAATGTGTATGAAAATTCATGTCTTTATAAACTAGAGAATTTAATTATATTGGTTCATGAATCAACATATGTACATGTAGTATATGAATCTAACATATGGTTATAACATTTTAATTAAAGAGATGTATTATTTTAAGATATACCATTTAAGATAAAGGAAACCCAGAGAAAGAACCACATTTTTATCTCTTGTTGAATCATTTTACCTTTTGTTATTCTATCACCATGCATGTATTTTAATAGGAATAATTTGTTTAATCCTAGAAAGTTCGACTTAACAATTCAATAAGGATTACAAAATATCTCACCAAGTGAGCCATATGTTTTTGTTGGTTTTGAAGGTGATACCACCAAGTGTACTATATGTCATGTCTTTATATGGGACTAAGGTACATTCAGTATTATAAAATATTTTTCTAAGTATATCCAACATCCTAAAATTTTTATAGTCCATCTAGTAACATAAAGTATTTTTCTTTTCATATGCGTCCAACAATTTAAAATACATTTTGGCGTATTCGGCATCCCTAGAAAATAATTTTTAGATATATCCAGCATCAAAAGGTAAAAAGTAGTATAGGATTCTAGATCACTTTAAACTTTTGTTTGTAACATGAATTTTATGGATAATTTACTGAAAATATTAAAACCTATATAAAGTGGATAAATCATTAATAATTTTCACTTTATTTGATCGGTCTTGGATATTCTCCAATTCCTTACGGTTTATTGTGTACCAACTCTTTTGTCTTATTGAGATAAAAGGGTATGTTTAGATTAACTTTTGGAGAATAACTTCTATCTTAATTTGTGTAAAATAACTTTTGAAAATAAAATAGATTTTAGGAAAAAAAATGATTGTGAAAAAAATGAATATGTTTGAATAGTTGATATTATAATAACTTCTAGAATGTGAAATGACAAAAAAGAAAATAAAATAATGTATTAAATTATTTTTTTGCATGTTATTACTAAAATGATATTGATTTTTTTTAAAGTGTACAATTTTTTAAATATGTAAGCTCAATATATCATTTTCTAATAAAATGTGAATAAATTTTATAATAAATAATTTTAAAATGTGAATAATTTTATAATAAATAAAAAATTATTTATATTTATTTAATATTGTGAATAATTTTTTTAAACCCAATATTATATTTTATTCCAAATCCTATCATGCCTGTCGTTATCGTTAATAGTATAAAAAAACCACGTGATTTGCATGTTTTCACCAGATTAATTATTTTCTTATTAAAAAGGGGGCATTAATTTGTTTTTGTTTTATGTGGTCAGTGCATGAATATGCTGCAGTACACTTGGGGTATGGAGAAAAGCTTCGCACAAATCGAGAGAAAAAGTGGGGGGTCTTCAGTTTTGTTGAAACTTGAAACCATAATTTGAGTACAAAAGAGCTTTTTCAAAATTTCCTTACGTTTGGCAACCAATTCCTCGGGGACTAAAATTACTTTTGCCCAACGTTTCTTATTATTGCAACAAAAGCCGTTAACATAATCTTTTGATTATTTAAGTTTCATTTTATTTGAAATATTAATTCATATAATCTACTTAAAATGAAACTACTTGTTTTCCTAAAAAAGTCTTATTTATAGAGAAGATGGGTGGAAGAGATAATGGGTGAAAAAGATATAAAAAATATGAGTAGAAAAAGCATACAAGAGAGACATAATTAATTATGGGCAAAATTGTAAAAACTCGTCAAATAATAAGGTGATTTCAAACTGACACATTTAAATGACAAAATATAGTTGGCCTTATTATGTAACTAATTAACTTAGAACTAGAATCACAGTTAATAAAATTGTTGTCACACATGCATGCACACACATACATATATATTATTTGAAACATTCTTACATGCATAATTAATCTAGAAATTGCCACATTTTACATTATGTGATATTTTTCACATGTTATTTTTGCCAACAACATTTTCCCATATTATTTTCCGCTTTTTGCAGAATGACTATCCTGATATAGCTATTTAACTCCAAACTTAATTAACAGTCATTCTAAATTATTTTTTCCTTGTTTGAAACACGTTCAAGTTATTTTCGAGTTTAGCATGATGTATGTTATATTCATGCATGGGAAATAAGTTTAGGCTAGAAGATTGAAGTCTTCCATTTCTTAACCTCACTTGTTGTCAGAGATTTTGGTGATTACCACCCTGCTCATATATGAAAAGGCTTAGTCCTTCATATAATCAACTTGTAGGGTAATTAATTACCTTCTTTTTTTTTTTCAGTTTTTCCCATATTAAATTTCTATTAGAAAGAAAGAAATAGGAGAGAGGAGTGACGCTAATTTGTAAATGTAAGGAGAGACAAAAATTTTAATGAGGGAAAATATAAAAAATTTTATCAATTCAATGCATTTTTGGATATGTGAAATGAGATACAAGTAATTTACATATAGTATCAGAATGATACATTTATGAGATACATATTTTTATATGCATTTTCATTGCTTGACTTAGAAAATTCTACCCTAGACAGTCAATGCTTCGGTCTTTGTTTTAAAGCAAGTCGTGCTCCTCTCGACACTCGAAAAGCAGCTTTCTTTTTCTCCTGTTTCTGCTGATGTTCTTCGGTTTAAAAATTGAAAAGCACACAACGTTTATAGGAGATCTCAAAATTTACCATTCACGCATTAAAGGTTCACATAAACACTATGAAATATTTTGGGTTTGGTTTGAAGACTTTAGAAACTACTGTATAACTAAACAATGCAAGTCATTCAAGTGTTTTTCTGTCGTACACTTTTCATATTTTAACCTTTTTAAATATATAATTTCAACATTACAGCTAGGGCTTCGACTGCATGTGGTGGGGTTATAAGGGATGATACTGGCGCGTTCATTACAGGTTTTATTTGCGTATCGATGCGGGAGATGAACTAACAGCGGAACTTTGTGGTTGTCTACATGGTTTGAAGATTGCATGGGACCTAGGGAAACACAAGATCATCCTGGAATCTGATAGCTTGGAAGCTATCCATGTGATTCAGGGAGAACTGGTGGAGACGCATGTAGATGCTGCGACTATTGGAGCGACCAGAGAGCTGTTGCCTAGAGATTGGGAGGTCCGTGTGAGGCATACCAGCAGGACCTGCAATCAAGCCGCTGATTATCTAGCGAAGCAGGGACTGCAAGCAGGAAGTGGTTTCCACCTGGTTACCGATCCTCCAGGCGGTTTGCGTGAATTATTAGATACTGATGTTAGTAATTGGAATAATGTAGTAAGGATGTAAGGTGGCTTCATGTCTTTCTTATAAAAAAAAAAAACATTAAAGCTGAAGAAAACCTTGAGTGAATTGTTGTGTTTTAAAAGTATACATCTCGTTCAACTGATGTAATTTAACTATTTTCATCTTATATTTTGAACTAAGGAAGTAATAAATAACGGATTTGAAGGTATTGTAGCATAATAAGTTAATATATATTACAGCACAAGGGAACAACATTTCTACCTTTCATCTTTGAAAGAGCAATTCATTCAAATATTGTTTACAAAAAGCAATCAAGATAAATTACACTCAAGTCCTATTATAGATAAATTATCAGGATCAAGTCCCCAAAAATCATCAAATTAATGAGATCCCAAGGGACCTATGTGCAATTAAGTGGAATTGTAAAAGGATAAGTTTATCATAACTTGTCAATTGACAAGTCAATATGCCGACAAATTATGGTGCCACCAATAAGTCAATATACTACTAATAATAAGTTAGGATAAGAAGGTCTAGATACCATCAATGATACGTTAAGACAACTTAATTAATTAACAAGTTAATGAGCTACTAATGATAAGTCATAATGCTACCAAGCCAATTACAAGTAATAGCGCATCTATTAACAAATTTTTTTTGACCATCTTCTATTAACAAATGAATGTGCTACTAATAACAACTTGAAATAAACATATTTTTTCACAATCTCAATTAATCTTATATAGAGTCATTGGGATTTCATATCAATTTAATAATTTTTGGAATATGATCGTGACAATTTCTTTCATGAGAATTGAGTGTAACTATCCAATCAATTAATAAGGGATGAATTGCAAAGGCGAATGAAGACTCGTTTTTGGAAAATAGGAATGCTTTAATTAAATTTAAATTAAGAGAAAAACAAGAAAGTAATATATTATTGTGATTATAAGACCATCACAAGCAAATACGAGGTAAAGAGAAATTAAAAATAAAATAATTAGATACATGTCCACCGACTGATTTTCATTGACAATTGGACAAATGAATAATCTACAAGTTTAATTCCCTTCCCTGCCTCATACGGCTCATCAGTCAATTCTTTTCGTGCCCCATTTTTTTTATTATATCTATTCTATTTCCTTTAGAAAAAATCTCAATAAAAGACGGTTAAATTACTTAAATTTTAATTTAGGTTATTGAAGTTAATAAATTATTAATTAGGTTATCTGACATAATTAAGAATTCAGAAATCAGGTTAAATTACCTTCATACCCCTTAGTTATTTAAAAAATAAAAAATAATATTATTTTTATTTTTGAAAAAATGATGATCCCATCCCTACCAATGAAGTAATGTTTATGTTATATTCTTTTTATACCATCAAAATCCTTATTTTCTTCACTTTCAATTGCTGATGTGACATTGCTCATACTTTGGATATTATTTTTAATTCTCTATCGTAAATTGAATATTAGCACCAATGGCTCTCAAGTTTTGAAGATAGTTTAAAAGAAACACTAAAGGGCTGATTGCATCAATTTCTCCGAACGGCGATCGATTAGGTCCACCGAAAAAAAAAGTAGAGAGGTCTTTCAATTTTGGTTCACAAACCCATTTCTTTCTTCAATTCTCATATATGGGCTTCTACTTTTCATTCTAATGTCCCTCATCCCCTCTAGATACTACTTTATTCTTACCAAATTTTCTCTCTTCCCCTGTTTGAGAACCATTGTTGTATAGAAATTTTTTAGTTTGTCATGTTTTGAATTTTATTGAGTATGTCTAAATAATTATTAATCATTTTCCTGAATCTTTACTTTTTTTTTTGGACCGTTTTCTTGATAAACAAGTGTGAACAAGTTCTCTTATTTTGCAGAAGAAAACTTTCCATTGTCCATTGTATCTTGAATCCTAAATTTTCCATCTAGTGGCCTAAAATGGTGGCTCTGATATAAGCAAGTAATAACAAACTAAGTATTGATATTATATTATATCTCATGTATGAGATATTATGATTATGTTTGATTAAATTAGATTATATTTGATTAGATTTAGGGCCATAAACTTGTGATTTTCGTTCTTTGTACTGTATGGTGTCAAACCAAGGTATATTTGATTTTCCTATATTTGATTAATTCCTAACATGTTATCAGATCTAGGTTATATAAATGCTAACTTGTTTGATGTAGGTTGGCACAGAAAATGTCATCTATTTCAAGATCAACATATGAAAAAGAACTATTTTGTTTTTTACATGTTGGTGGACAGTGTAAGGGTAAAAACTATAACATATGGTACGACACTTGAAATAATGAGAGTAATGATATAATCATGGAATGGATTTTGCTAGCAGAAGAGGAACATGACATAAATATTATAAAGAGCTTCCTTTATGAGATAAGAGTATCATTTTTTCAAATAAAAATAATATTATTTTTTTTATTTTTAATAGTTAAGTGGTATAGAGATAATTTGGCCTAATTTTTAAATCTCTGATTGTGTTAGACAACATGATTAATGATTTGTTAAATTCAGCGACCTAAATAAGAATTTGAGTAATTCTTTGAACTATATATTAACTCAATCAATTTGTATGTGTGTGTGTGTATAAATTATTAATGTTCATAATATGTCACATTCCAAGTCAGTCAACCATACTTTTCGTTGAGATTACTTTCAGGTTTCAACACATTATATGTAAAGGTTGTCAAAAGTAGAGTGGGGGGGCGGGATACCATTACGTGACTATGAAAATTCTACCCAAAGCTTTTTTTTTTTTGGGCCAAAAAGTTCTACCCAAAGTTAGTCAATGCTTTGTTGGCTGTATAGTTATTTATGCAATATTAGTCAAAAGTAGAACATACCTTAGATGTGACAACAAATATTAGTTCAGCTGGTAATGAGTTAACTTATAATGCAAAAGATCATTAATGTCACAATCTTTTTGTTGGGTTATCTTTGAGTCTAAAGGCTTGCCTCAACCCTCGTGAGTTTTAGAAACCTAACTTATTTAAATTTTATGTTAAGTGTGTGTGTGGATGGGGGGGGTGTAAAGAAGATTTTTTGGACGCCAAATCTATGTTGTTGGCTACCTTCTTTTTTTCCCGTTGAGACTTGTCCTACTTGTTGGCTACGTTCAGCAGCTACAGAGCAGTCTTTTGAGTTCGGATTAGTTGATGGCTTGGTTTGAGCTTGGTGCACGGTTTCATGAGGTATTCAGGGGCGTGCTTCTTTCAGAGATTGGTGCTTGCTGCCTTCAGCGGGGTATCACCTTTCCATTTGGTAGCAGGTTGATCTTTGTTTTTCTTCCTCACCCCTTTCATTATTGTAGGATTGGTCTACCACTCAGCTCATACAAGATAATCGAGTCGAGAAGAACACTAGACAGTGCCCTTGCAGGCCTTATCTATCTCCCGCCCACCTTAGAGTTGGAGAGCGTCACTCATTATTAGGTGGCTCAGGACCTGAACAGGAGTCATACCCAGAGAGGGACGAAAGTAAATTTCTCATTATTTTAAAATTTGAAATTCCAGTGAAAATAATTATAAGCAGCGATATTTTAGGGAAATTAATATACTTTTCATACAATAATGCCAAATAACCTATTTAATGATTTTTTTGTGAATTAGTTAATTAGCTCATATATTTAGAATATGATAAGTAATTTACACTATTATTCTACATTTGAGAGAATAGTTGTATTTAAAAAGAGTTCAACTTCTTAATCCTTATAATCTTTTATCATATTTTCCGAGACAAAATCATTGACACAAGCTGTTTACCACGAATTATTATAAATACGAGTTGTTCATACTTTCCTCATCACAAGAGATTATATCATATAGAAAAGCCACTTGTTTGAGCTTCTATGAATATGGGAAGGCGTGTCATAGCAGGATTTGCATTGCTTTTCTTGTTGTCTGAAATTGTCCAATTAGGTTTGTGTGGAAGATGCATTGAATCAGAGAAGCAAGCTCTTCTCAAGTTCAAAGCATCTTTTCTTGGTGATCAACGAAAGAGCCTTCCCTCTTGGAATCTGAAAACCAACTGCTGCCGATGGAATGGCATAGCTTGTCACAATCATACTGGTCATGTTCTCAAACTTGATCTCAGTTATTATAACCTTGAAGCTAGTGGTGTTGATCCATCTTTGTTGGAGTTGCAACATTTGATTTACTTGGATTTGAGCAGAAACAGCTTCAAGGCTACTTCCATTCCTATCTTTCTTGGTTCTATGGAGAGGTTGAGATATATTTCTCTCTCTGACTCCAATTTCACAGGAAAGATTCCAACCAATCTTAGTGAAAATCTCACAGACTTGAAGTTTCTTGATCTCAGTCAGAATGATTTGCACATCAATGACATGAATTGGATCTCTAAACTTCAATCTCTACAACAACTCAACCTAAGTGGTGTCTACCTTGGAGAAGCTCACAACTTGTTTCAGGTACTTCACGTGCTTCCTTCTTTATCAGAACTACAATTAGATGGTTGTGGGCTTGTCAACTTGTCTGTTCCTCTTCCCCCCATGAATTCCACAAATAATGCTAGAATTCAAGTCCTAAATCTAGCTGCGAATGATATTGATGGTCAAATCCTTAATGTTTTTCGAAATTGGACTTCCATTGAAATCCTTGACCTCAATCACAACAATCTTCATTCAGTGCCATTGTGGTTTGGAGAGTTTAAAAATATGATTTCTCTTGATCTTTCATCAAATGCACTTGCTGGACCCATTCCTATGGTTTTGCGAAACTTGACTTTCCTTGAGGACCTTGACCTTTCTTCAAACAAATTCAGTTCCATTCCATCTTGGTTGGGAGAGTTAAGGAATATTCGCTATCTAAGCATTTCCAGTAATCAAATCATAGCTAGAATGGAAATTTCTGTGTCACAAATTTTAAAAAGCATGTGTTATTTAAAAAGATTGGATATTGAGAACAGCAATCTTCATGGAGAAGTATTTGGTGACTCTGATTTGTTTGGATGCATCAAATATGACATAGAGGAGTTACACTTGAGTTATAATGAACTCAGTGGCCATTTGCCAACTTGGGTTGGGCATCTTGAAAATCTAAATTACCTTGGTCTCTCAGGTAATCATTTTTCTGGCAATATTCCTCAAAATCTTGGTCAACTTGTAAATCTAAAAGGACTTGATCTCTCAAGAAATTCTTTTAGTGGGAATGTACCTAAAAGTTTCGGTCGGCTTTCAAATCTAGATTGCCTTGATCTCTCGAGTAATTCATTGAGTGGTAACATCCCTCATAATCTTGGTCAACTTGTAAGTCTAACAATACTTGATCTGTCAAACAATTCTTTTAGTGGCAACATTCCTCAAAGTCTTGGCCAAATTGTAAATTTAACATCCCTGTTATTGTCAAGAAATAATTTGAATGGGACAATCCCTAATGGTTCGATCCCAAGATTTTTGTGCCAAATCAAGAGCCTTTATAAGCTTGATCTTTCTCATAACAATTTCTCTGGAGAAATCCCAAATTGCTGGAAAGATAATCTACCATATGGATTGATGGAAATAAATTTTTCATTCAACAAGTTGTCTGGTTCCTTCCCTATCTCAATCAGCAAGCTTTCCTCACTGTTTTGGTTGCATTTAAACAATAACCATCTTGAAGGAAAGCTTCCATTGACTTTCAAAAGCTTGAAACAATTGACAATTTTAGATTTGGGTGAGAATAAGTTTTCTGGAAGTATACCGCCATGGACCAATAACACTCTTCCTATGCTGGAAATTCTGAGGTTACGAGATAACATGTTAGATGGCAACATTCCTATTCATCTATGCCAACTCAAATCACTCCACATTTTGGACCTTGCAAATAACAATTTAAATGGCTCAATACCCCATTGCATTGGAAATCTTAAGGGAATGACCAATCAATCTTACGGTAATGATCCCTTAGTTGACTTTGAAGTCCTCTTAGGTCTTTGGGAAGAGGGATGGTATGATCAGGATGTGAAACAAGTTATGAAAGGAAGAGAATTTGACTATACTAGAATCTTGCAGCTAGTGGTCAACTTGGATTTGTCCAATAACGATTTGGCAGGATCAATTCCTCTTGAGTTATTCTCACTTGTTCGATTGATAGGCTTGAATCTTTCATACAATCATTTGAAAGGAGAGATTTCAGAGATAATTGGTAATATGAAACACCTTGAATCTTTTGACATCTCTTTTAACCAAATTTCAGGCACAATTCCAAAGAGCATGCCAATGCTAACTGCATTGAACTATTTGAACATGTCATACAATAACCTTTCAGGGCCAATTCCAACTCAAAATCAATTCTTGACATTGAATGATCCATCAATTTATGCTGCCAACCCTTATCTTTGTGGAAGCCCATTACCAAATAAGTGCCAAGGTGATGATGCTGCTCATCAAGTTCCTAAAACCAACGAGTTGGAAGATGGAAAGGATCCAGAAAAAGTGTGGTTTTACTTTGTGGTTGCAATTGGTTTCATTGTTGGCTTTTGGGGTGCCATTGGGACTTTAGTGGTGAAGAAGAGCTGGAGATATGCTTGTTTCCAACGAGTGGAAGATGTAGCAGATGATATATATGTGTTCACTTCAATAAAAATGGTGAAGATGAAGAGACTGCTCACAAACCAAGTCCACGGTTGATCTTCATTTGTAACCATGTGTATCTTTAATTTGTTATTGTCTCTCTTGTTTTTTTTTTTTTTTTGCCAACTAGTCAGCTCTCTTGTTTTTAGTACTATTTAATGTTTCAGTGTGTGTGTGACAATAATAATGAAGGGTTTATTACATATATAACGCATGCCTACCTTCATGATATACTTTTTTGTTTTTTTTAATCGTTATGTACAAGCTTTTTAACCCATGTATATATTTTTGACATAACATGTAAAACAATAATTTAACTCTTACGTTTTGTTTGTATGTTAATATAATAAATGATAAATAAGTCCTTATTGTTTACCTATGATATATGAATGACAGAAAGAATTAGGTTGAGGTTCTTTTATATGATATTTTTTTAGATAACATTGTAACAGAAGGAATACTTTGGGAAGGGGTTAGTTTCACACTACGTGGTGAACCAATATTCAAATCCTTATTAGGAGGAGTACTTATATTTAATACTCAACACTATGTCGAATTTAATAGGAGAATACTTGTAATTAGAAAAAAATTGTATAAGGTGTTTGAATTTATACAAATAATACCACGTATTTATTTAAAATTAAAGCTTCATGCGTTCTACATATTGAATAGCAGGTGATAATTTTTTAGGCAAACAATTTCTCCCAAATCGTTTGGCTCAAATGTTTTTTTTTTGGGAATTAAACTAAATGTTCTATCAATAAGAACTAAACTAAACACAGCCCAAATAATTAGCCCATAATTAGATAAGGAGCCCAAATAAGATTTAAAAATAATATTGTCTCATAAGAAAAACAACAAAGATCCAATTTGCAACTTTTTTTTTGAATTTTTGGATGAAAATATTTCCATGAGGCCAGTCACAAGTGGCCAAAAAATTAAGAACAAGATCCCAAAACATTTTTCTGGAAAAAGGCCCAAATCTTATTTAAAATTTAAATCATTGGCAAGAAAAACTTTAGCCCAAATGCACTTGCCCAAATGCCCCTTAATTTGAATTTCAGAGGCCTAAAATTATGGCCCAAAATACGTGGCTATTCCTATTTGTTTTAGAAGTCCCCACGCCCAAAAACATTTTAATCAATGTATATATATGTGATATAACATGGAAAACAATAATTTAACTCTTACTTTTTGTTTGTATGTTAATCTAATAAATGATAAATAAGTCCTTATTGTTTACTTGATATGTCGGTTGAGGTTCTTTTATATGATTTTTTTTTTAGATAGTGTTGTAACAAAAGGATTTGCAAGAGTAATCAACAAAGTATACTTTGGGAAAGTGTTAGTTTCTCACAATGTGGTGTACCAATATTTGAATCTTTGTTAAAGGAAGTGTCTAGATTTAATATTTAATATTGCCTCAAATTCAGTAAAATGCTACTTGTGCTTAGCCAAAAAAATATCACTTTAAGGTTTTTGAATTTTGATACAAATAATACCACGTATTTATTTAAAATTAAAACTTCATGCATTATACATATTGAATAGTGAGTGATAATTTTTCGGATAATGTTGTAACAAAAGGATTTGAAAGAATAATTAGTAGAGGTTGTGGTAGCAATCTGAGGGAAATCATATCAATTCTCTTGAATATATTATTTGACATTCAACTATGAAAAACCCCACGTGTATCAGGTTGGGTCTAGAGAATGGGTTAGTCTCTCATAATGCAACAAACCAATATTTGAATCCCCTAATAGAGATTACACATTTTCATTCTAAATCACTAGCTATTCAATATTATAATGCATGAAGCCTTTTTAAATAAATACTTGGTATTATTTCTATCAAAATTCAAAAACCTTGAGGTTTTTTTTGTCAAGCATAAGTTTCCTTCCATTGAAGGCAATCCTGTTCAGAGTACCGTTTGATATCAAATGTGGGCACATGTTCCCTTGGAATTTGAACATTGGTTCATCAATCATATTATGATAGACTAATCCCTTCCACTAGAGGCATGCGGCTTGGTTTATAGGAAGAATTAAACTTGACACTTTTGGTCAACGGTTGTGAAATGACGTGGAATATTTATAAAGATTGAGTTATTTGGGCGTGGGCCTTCATTCCACTTAAAATGGATTTTAAGAAGGAAATTTCCTAATGTTGACGGTGAATGAACAGCACCCACAAAAGAAACATTTGACCAACCACGATGATAAAAAAAAAAATTGATTAAAATTAATTAAGAATATTTAAATATGTAATACAATGAATTTTGAAGGTTAATCAAAACCTATTTTTGATTTTGAAAGCATAAAATTTTTCTTCAAAGCAAAATCAAACATAAGGGTATTTTCATTCACATGTGACAGCTACATATTTATCTTTTCTTCCCTACCTTGACCTAATATTTTCTCATTCTTTGACTTTATAATTACAGTATGTAATTATAAAAAATCAGATGAAAAATAACTTATTTGGCCAGCCGACTAACGAAAATTTTTGTTATAAATCATATAGATTTACTATAACATATTCCTACACTTCTCTTGATACAACTGGGCATATTTATTTATTTAGAGGTTTTTTTTCAGAATAAATGCTTGTATAAATAACTAAATAAATAGGCACAGTTCAGCTCAATCCCTAGTATGAAATGACATTTTCTTCAATTGTGTAAAAATCATCAAATTATTTGATTATATGATGCATATTCATAAATACTAAAAACCCTGATGATAAAAATATGATGACTTTAGTTTTTTAATTAAGAATTAATCTTTTGGTTTTTCAACTTTTGGACCAGGTTATAATTTAGTCCATGAACTATGACTTTGTGCAACTCAGTTAATGTAGTTTTGACTATGTTGTAACTTATTTCCTGAACTTTAACTCAATGCAACTCAGTTCCTATAGTTTTAACCATTTTATAATTTATAAAATGGTTAAAACTATAAGATTAAGTTGCAGTGAGTCAAAGTTCAGGGGTTGAGTTACAACCGAGTTAAAAGTTAAGGAACAAAAAAAAACTAATTCTCCCCTTTTTTTCTTTCATAAAATAAAATAGTATCAATCATGATACTATCCTACCAATAATTTAAACACGTTGCTAAAATTAAAAATTACAGTAGAGAGAAATAACGCTATAAACACACACAGGTTTCACAATAATGTGATTATTTATATGATCTATTGTCCGAAATGAGTACTCCCAAGGCGTGTTTTACTAAAAAAAAAATAAACAAATAAATACATAATAAAAATAAATGAAAAAAATAAAGAGATTCAGATCCTTCAAGCCAATAAGCCTATATAAGCTTAATAAGTGAGACAAATAAGTAAGATTTGTGGATTGTTGTAGTCACCCAGTATTCATCTACCCAGAAGCCCTTCTTGCCCATCTATCATCTTAACACTCGCAGCCTTCCTTCTCAAGATCAATATATTCATATAAAGGTAAATTATAATTCTTTCCTTATCAAAATATGTGAGAACAATATACGTTTGTTCAATGAATCAGGAGAATCCGATAGGACAGCAGCAAAACTAGGGATTCAGATGTCAAGACCTAAAAAATAATTTTTTTGGTGTGGATGAAATTTTCACAAAAAAACAAGAGAGTATTTGATTGGTTTTTGTTTTATAGCTACGTTTCATCATGGGTTTAAATATAACCATAATTTTAATCATCCAAATTTCAAATGGTTTGGATGTAAAATTAAAAAAAATTCTTTTGTTATATTTTAAAATTATTTTTCTTTGGATGAAATTTTCTTAAAGTATAAGTGGGGGGTTTTTTTAAAATAAAATAGAATAACCCAAATGGGGGTATAATATATAATTCTGATAATGATATTTAATACTCTACTAATTTATTTTGAACAACCCGTAGAACATTCTACAACATTACACACTGTTATTTCTCACATCCCGTGCATCCCACGAGGTTGACTCTAGTTCTTTTTACAAATATAACTTTGTTTAAGATGGATTAATTTTAATTTTTCAGTGAAATGAATTTTTTTCAATTTGATTATTGATGCTATGTGGGAGAAATTTTTTGCGGGAGGGATATTTTAGAAATTTCATATTTTAATAGTAAATAAATTAAAAAAATAATAAACGAGAAAAAGTTCAAAGATTAAGTTACATGCAAATAAAAAATTTAAGAGCTAAGTTATAAATAACTAAAAACCTCAAGCACCAAAAGAGCAATTGAATGATATTGAGGTGTTTGTCTTGTCAAAACTTTCAACACGTCATATAATATATTTAGCATCGGTATTAAATGATATTGATCCGTATATTGTATTCGAGTGAGTTTCTTCTATTTATAAAAATTTCTCAAAAAGTTCTTTATAATGACTTCTTAGTTTTAGATATTCATATATGTTATAAAATGAGAAAGAATTTGAGAATAGAAAAAGAGAAAGATAGAAAAAGAAATTGAGAGAGAAAAGTGTATCCTCTTGATCAATTGTATGTCCAAAGGTTTAGTATATTGTCCCTATTTATAGGGTTCAAGGCATTGATCACAAAACAACGGAGTTACAAGGGTATTAAGCAACTTAATGATACAATGGGGTGGTTATAGGAAACACATACTTAAGACTCTTTAATTTAGGAGGTTAAAGAGCATAATATGTCATTAGTGGAATCTTATAAGTCACAAGAACTTCCACACCACACATCATATTTTATAACACTCCCCTTTAGATGTTCTTAGACAAATATTGTGTCTCGTTAAAAACGTTACTAGAAAAAACCCATTGGGATAAAAACCTAGTGAAGGAAAAAAGAGTACATAATGTTGTCTCCCCTTGATGACAACATCACTTTATGCCTTTGAGCTTTCACATTCTAATTCCATATACCAACTTCTCAAATGTTCTAGTTGACAATGTCTTTGTAAAAAGATCTGCAAGATTATCACATGAGTGAATCTGCTGAATATCTATATCACCTATCTTTATGAGATCATGAGTGAAAAAGAATTTTGGAGAGATATGTTTTGTTCTTTCCCCTTTGATATACCCTCCTTTCAATTGAGCTATACATGCTGTATTATCTTCATATAAGACCGTTGGAATCTTTTGGCTCAAAAACAATCCACACATTGTTTGGATATGCTGAGTCATTGATCTTAGCCAAACACACTCTCAACTTGCTTCATGAACAGCAATTATTTCCGCATGATTTGATGAGGTGGCCGATAAAGTTTGTTTTGCCGAACGCCAAGATATAGCTGCACCTCCACAGGTAAATAAATATCCTATTTGAGATTTACCTTTATGTGGATCTGATAAAAATCCTGCATCAGCATAACCAATCAATTGTGATATAGATTCATTATAATAAAATAATCCTATATCAAGTGTCCCTCGAAGGTATCGAAATATATGTTTAACTTCATTCCAATGCCTTCTTGTTGGGCACGAACTAAATCTTGCTAATAAATTTACAGCAAAGGCAATATCAGGTCTTGTTGAATTAGCAAGATACATTAGTGCACATATAGCACTAAGATATGGTACTTCCGGACTAAGAAGTATTTCCTTTTTCTCTTGAGGGCGAAAAAGATCTTTCTTCTTATCAAGCGATCTGACAACCATCAGAGTAGTTAATGGATGTGCTTTATCCATGTAAAATCGCTTTAACATTTTCTCAATGTAAGTTGACTGATGAAGAAAAATTCCATTATTCATATGCTCAATTTGTAAGCCGACGCAAAACTTTATCCTTCCAAGATCCTTCATTTCGAATTATCTCTTTAAACAATCAACTGCTTTTTGGAACTCTTCAGGAATTCCTATTATATTCAAATCATCTACATATACAGCAACTATAACAAATTTTGATCCATTTCTTTTTATAAGAACACATGGGCAAACTGGATCATTTTTATAACCTTCCTTTAATAAATATTCACTAAGACGATTATACCACATTCTTCCATATTGCATCAATCCATATAAGGATTTATGCAAATGAATTGCATTATCTTCTCGAGAATTCGTACATCCTTCTGGCAATTTAAATCCTTTAGGGACTTGCATATAAATTTCAGTATCTAAAGAACCATATAAATATGTGGTAACAATATCCATTAAATGCATACCAATTTTCAGGTTCACTACTAGACTAATTACATATTTTAAAGTGATTATATCTACCACAGGAGAATATGTCTCTTCAAAATCAATGCCAGGTCTTTGTGAAAAACCTTATGCTACAAGTTGTGCTTTATATCTCATGACCTCATTTTTCTCATTTCATTTTCGCACAAATACCCATTTATATCCAACGGGTTCCACACCATTTGCTTTTCGGACTATAGGTCTAAAAACTTCATGTTTTGAAAGGAATTCAATTCTGCTTGAATTGCATCTTTGCATTTTGGCCAATCATCCCTATGTCTACATTCTTCAATTGACATATGTTCAAGATCCTCATTTTCATTGATTATTTCAATGGCAACATTGTATGCAAATTTGTTGTCGACAATTACTTCTTCTCAGTTCTACCTTTTTCCTATAATGACATAACTTATCGAGATCTCTTCATCATTTTCAGGTACCTGGACCTCTTCTGGAGTCTTTTGGTTAGTTATGTCTTGAGTTTCTTCTACAGGAACAACCTCCTCAACTTGACCATCTTGATCTTTTGCTCCCTTTTTCTTTCTAGGATTTTTATCTTTGGAACAGACTGGTCTACCACGCTTCAGGCGTGGTTTAGACTCATTTTCATTTATTAGTTGTCCTGCATGGACATCAATTCTAATTGGAGCATTTTCAGCTAGAATGTGAGATTTGGTAATCATCTTGAGGTCAGTAAATGCATCTGGCAGTTGATTTGCAATGTTTTGCAAATGAATTATCTTTTGAACTTCACATTCACATTATTGTATACGAGAATCTAGATGCAATAGTGATAATGTTTTCCATGAGATTTCTTTATCCAGCTGCTTATTTTCTCTCTCTAATGTTGGGAAAGTTATCTCATCAAAATGGCAATCATCAAAACGTGTCGTAAATAAATCTCCAGTAGATGGTTCTAAATACTTTATTATAGATGGAGATTTATAACCAACATATATTCCCAACCTTCTTTGAGGTACCATCTTTATGCGTTGTGGTGGAGTAATAGGGACAAATACTGCACATCTAAAAATTCTAAAATGGGAAATATTTGGCTCCTGACCAAAAGCCAATTGCAGTGGGGAGAATTTATGACAACCTATTGGCCTGATGCGTATAATTGTTGCTGCATGTAAAATTGCATATCCTCAAACTGAAATGGGAAGTTTTGTTCTCAAAAGCATTGGTCTAGCTATCAATTGGAGGCTCTTAATAAATGATTCTGCTAAACCATTTTGTGTATGAACATGAGCAACAAATTTTTCTATCTTTATTCCAGTTGTCACACAATAATCATTGAAAGTTTGAGATGAAAACTCACTTGCATTATCAATACGAATTGACTTAATTGCATGGCCAAGAAACTGTGCTCTTAATAGAATTATCTGAGCGAGTAATCTAGCAAATGCTAAATTACGTGATGATAACAAGGACACATGTGACCATCTTATAGATGCATCTATTAAAATCATGAAATATCTAAATGGTCCACATGGTGGATGAATATGTTAACATATATCACCTTGGATACGCTCTAGAAATGCAGGGATTCAACCCCTACTTTTATCAGTGAAGGCCTTGTAATTAGTTTTCCTTAAGAACAAGCAGCACATGGGAAATCCTTAAATTGAAGAATCTTTTGGCTCTTCAATGGATGTCCATGTGAATTTTCAATAATTCTTCACATCATAATTGACCCGGGATGGCCTAACCGGTTATGCCAAACAATAAATGTATTTTTATCAACAAACTTTTGGCTTACCATAACATTTACCTCAATTGTACTAATACTTGTATAGTACAAACCAGAAGATAATGCAGGCAATTTTTCCAGCACACATTTCTCTCCATATCTATCAATCGTAATATGGGATATTTCCCATTTTTCTCATGCATAGTCTCAATGTGATACCCATTTTGGAATATATCTTTAAAGCTTAACAAATTTCTTTAAGACTTAGAGGAATATAAAGCATCATCAATCACAAATTTTGTCCCTTTGGATAATATTATGATTGCTCTTCCGGAGCCTTCAATTAATTTTGTATTATCCACTATAGTATCAATGCTTGCACTTCTTATTATTAGATGAGAAAAATATCTTTTATCCTCAAGTATAATGTGTGTTGTTGCACTGTCTGTGATGTATGTATCTTCATTCTTATGTCCAATGATTGAAACATCCATAATCTTCAAAAGAAAAGAAATGTATTAAAACAAAATTGAAATACATAAGAAGCAATAATAACCTCATTACATATGAAGAAGGAATGAAAGTAAAGCATAAACTAGTGTCGAAAAACATAATTAAATATAAACTAAAACATGATTATTATGCTAGCTTCCAACCAAAATCATCTAATCATGATTCTCGAAGAAATCAGCCATATCGAAGTGCATTATAGCATCAAGGCCATTAATATCATCTTGGAGTGTGACATCATCATTTTTATACTCCTCATTCTCATTTGGAAAAGCCAAATTTGCTTCCACATTATTCACACTCCTTTTAATGGAGGCTTGATAAAGTTTTGCTAAATGCTTAGGCGTACAACATAGGCATGACCAATGCCCTTTCATACCACATCGATAACATCTATTCTCAACAACTTTTGAAGGACCATGCTTGTCCTTTTTCTGCCCACCATTATGGTTCTTCATTGGGTGGGTATTACAATTATTATTACTTTTACCTCCATGATAATAATCATTACCATGTCCCTTACCACTGCTTCGACCACGTCCACGACCACGAGCATGATAATTATGACGTATGCTCACATTCGTTTCAGGGAAGCAGTAGATTCAGTGGGATGAATCTCATGATTTTTCATCAAGAGCTCATTATTTTGTTCAGCCACCAACAGACATGATATTAATTCAGAGTACTTTTTAAAACCTTTCTCTAGATATTGTTGTTGTAGGAGCATATTTGAGGCATGCAAAGTAGAGAAGGTTTTTTCCAATAAACCCGCATCAGTTATGTTCTCACCACATAATTTCAATTGAGAACTTATTTTAAAAATTGCCGAATTGTATTCACTTACTGTCTTAAAATCCTGTAGCCTAAAATATATCCATTCATAATGGGATTTAGGTAAAATCACCGTTTTTTGGTGATCAAATCTGTCCTTTAAATTAGTCCATAATTCTAATAGATCTTTTACTGTTAAGTACTCAACTTTCAAGCCCTCATGAAGGTGGTGGCGAAGGAAAATCATAGCCTTGGCCTTATCTTGGCCAGTGGTTTCTTTTCCTAGTAAAATAGCATCACCTAAACCCTTAGTGTCTAGGTGGATTTTAGCATCCAACACCTAAGATAGATAATTCTTTCCTGAGATATCAAGCGATGTGAACTCGAGCTTGGCAAGATTGGTCATGATTTGAACTAAAAACAATAATATCAATTAGAATCATGATAAAATTAATGTAAAATACAATAACATAGTCAAAACATGATGTAAAATATTAGAATTTACAAAAAAAAAACATAAATATACAAGATAATGACATATATATAATTAAAAGCATTAAAATGGCTATTAAATAATAAATAAAGAAACGAACAACATAAATGAGGAACAAATAATAACTGTGATAACAAAAATGTAAAATAAATAAACAAAATGTAAATAATGATCAAAGGAACATGATAATAAAAACATAATGATAAATAAACAAAATGATTATCAAAGATAATGAAAAATATAAAATAAATAATAGAAATAAATGAAATGTAAATAAAATGAAATAGCTTAATATATAAATGTAAATAATAATAGAATTAAAACAACAAAATATAGATATTAAATAGATAAATGAAGCGTAAATAAATAATATAATATAATAATATAAAATAAATATCTATAAAAGGGGGATGGCAATATATATAGGGAGGTAGGGAAATAAATATATACACTAATAAATATTAATGTAGCAATAAATAAATAAGTATAAATGTGGTAATATAAATAACATCACAATATGAATAAATATAAATAACAAGTAGAAAGAAGAAAGAAAAATAATAAACAATGATAACAATAAAGTTAATATTAGAGAACATACAAACATACATCCATACATGCATACATACATGCATACATGCATGCATGCATCCATGCAACCATCCATGCATCCATACATGCATTCATCCATACATCCATACATACATACATGCATACATACATCCATACATACATGCATGCATGCATGCATACATACATACATGCATGGATGTACATGCATGCATGCATGCATGCATACATACATACATACATACATACATACATACATACATACATACATACATACATACATACATACATACATACATACATACATACATACATACATACATACATACATATACATACATCCATCCATACATGCATGCATGCATGCATACATCCATGCATACATCCATGCATACATCCATACATACATACAT
>QFDD01000737.1:0-36929 GCA_006871305.1 Vachellia collinsii
AAGTGGAATGGGTGCTAGGGCTGCATATGAAGAATGAGCTGTAAACCTCAACCTTTTGTCCTCCACCAACAAATAAAAAATGTGTTTTTAAGCCTTTCCTCCTTAATGTGCGTTTTTGGTCTTCTCCTTTTCAGCCTCCACCAATATTCTCTGCCCCTTTAACCTAAAGAAACCCTAAGCTCATTAGTAAAAACGCATAGCATAGCTCAGGGTCCCTTTCTGCAATAAATTTGGCCTGTAATTATCCCCTTTCAATCCCTACAATTCCAGAAAATACAGTTAAGTCCCAAAACAGCAAGTTCACTAAATAAAGTAATTATTTCCTAGAATCTCCTCATGCTTCATGCAACATTATGCTCATCAAAAACTCAATATTTTAGGCCACTTATCTCTACTTTCCTTGCCAAAATATATGAATTAACATGATGAAATATGCACTTATCACCAGTAGCCATATCATGTATAGATATTTTTATGTGAATGTTGTAACTAAAATCTTTTATAATTTTGCAATGTACAATATTTGATATGTACAATCACAAATATATCTTAATTAAAATATCATGTATTTTTTTTTGTGAATATTTATAGTTGTGATTTTACATATTTTAAGTAAATAAAAATAATTTTTTACAAAATATTAATTATAAAATTTATTCAATTTAACAAATATTTTTGCTTTTAGACTGGAGAAGGTGGCCTAATTGATTTTGCAAATAATTTAATGGGTGCTGAGGAAAATGGTGGAAGGTTTAAACTTGGAAAGGGTGGAGGGGGTAAATTAAAGGATCAGCGGACATAATTTAAACCAATGAGATCTCGAGAGGGGAAAGGGAAATTTTTAAGAGCCCAGACTCTGCCTTTTCTGCCTAGGCTCCGGAGCCCTCGGGCCGTTGCATGATTTTGGCACAGAGAGGGAGAGAGCCTAGGCACTCAATACAGAGCCTAGGCTCTAAAACCCTCAGGTTGTTGCTTGATTTTGCACAGAGAGGGAGAGAGCCTAGGCAAGAATGTGGATTTTCCTTTATCTGGTTGCTCTATATATGTTGGGATATGCCTCACTAGCTGATATTAGTTTGTTACTGATTTTTAGGAAATTAGTTACAGTTTGAAAATAAATTATAGAGTTTGATTCTGTCTAAGTTTGTTCCTATTTTTTAGCCATGTATTTGTTGATTTAGTGGATGTTCAGTTAGGTATATACATAGCTTCTGATTCATAGGAATTTAGCAGATTTGTTTTTATTAAAATGTCTTTAAATACTCACTTTGCAAATTGAATAAAATCATCATCCTTAGAAATTTTGTTCCAGTGTTCTTTCTTCTCATGTTTGTTTCGGTTCTTTTTCTTAACCTTCAATATATGTTGATTCAGACATCTCATCTGAGTTGCGAACTAAGGTATACATATGTGCATGCCTTTGCATTCTAACAAGAACTATTTGCATTCATTTGAAATTCTTGTGCTTGCAGTTATCATGCATTTTGCCAGGTTCATGCAAACAAGTCAGATTTTATTGGATTGACTTTGCTGCTTGAATTACAGTAGTTTATGATTACAATGCTTATACAGATGCTTTGTGCCTTTGATAGGTTGTCGAGACTGCTTTTAGAGAAGGTGCCAATTTGATGGAACAGTGGTCATGTAGTCACTGAAGGGGCATCAATTCAAAGATATCTTGGATATTCTAGCTAGTAACTTTGTAACAGTAGGTGTTGCATATTTATGCTTATTATTTGAACCTTGAGACATATCAAGAGGGAATGAAACTTTTGGATGCCTTAGACTCAAATTGTTCCAATGTATTGCTTATCTAACCTTACAGATGGCATTGTTGTGTTGTATAATTTATGCTTATTTGGTTTAGTTTAGTGAATTCTTAATGAAAGATATGTTTTTGGTATTAACACTGATTGCTTCTAGTTTTTAATACATTATAAGATTTATTCAAATTTATTTCATGATGAAAGAAAATATGAAGGCATTTTTTGGATTTGAAATCCGAAAAATGCCTATATTTATTTTTTTAAGAAATGCACTTTTTAGACCGCACGTAACACGTGCGGTCTAAAAAATCAGCCTTTTAGACCGCACGTCATACGTGCGGTCTAAAAAAGATACTTTTTACACCGCATCTGCTTTTATGCAGTCTAAAAAGAATACTTTTTAAACCGCATCTACATGCGGTCTAAAAAATATATACTTTTTAAACCACTCTTATCTAAACCGCACCTATATGCGGTCTATAAGGTCTTTTTTATGTGGTTTAAAAAGCATTTTGCTCAAGGGCATCCATCCTCTTGATGGTCCAACCTTCTTGCTTCTCGAATTGTTCCCTTTCACAATGAAGCACCCTCACAGCATAAGCAATGCCACTAGTAAGGGGCCTCTCAAAAGCAGAAAGAGAAAGTGTCTATACAGTAGTGAACCATTAACTCACAAACACTGAAACAGAAAGAGAAAGTTCCATAAAAAAACAAAGAAGAAGAAGAAGAAAGTGGGTCACTGGGAGCTAGAAATTAATGTGGTTTCATCTCGATGCATTTATGTGTAAGCTGCTGGCTGGACCATCCTGTGGCGACAAACGCATATATATAGCCACTAACACACTTTCTTCGGTGACAGTGTTAGTCACCGCTGAAAGCCCAACTTTGAGCGGCGACAGTGATAGTCGCAGCTGAAAGCCCGACTTTTAGCGGCGACAAACTTGGTCGCAGCTAAAAGTCGGGCTTTCAACAGCGACAATGGTCATCGCGGCTGAAAGTTCGCCATTCAACGGCGACAATGGGTGTCGCGGCTGAAAGATCGACTTTCAGTGGCGACATTCTTTATCATCGCTGATAGTTGTCGCCGATGAGGTTTTTTTTGTAGTGATATAATCGTCAATAAAATGCATATATTAGAAACTTTTTTTTATGTATCCAAGGAAAAAAGTTAACGAAACATGAAACACGAGGTATTTTCTTTTTTTACAACATAATATAATTTATATATTGGTTGAGGTTGAGGATGTTGACTATGCATATGTATGTACCAACTAAAGTTAGTTGAAGAAAGCGAACACACTATACGTATTATTCTATATGATACTGCATTTACACAAGCATTTCCCTGTAAGAAAAAGGTTATGCCATTATTAATTAATGCAGAGTTCAATTTCGGAGATAATTAATTAATTCTTAAAATAATGGAATTGTTGTTTCCCTGTTTGTCCCGGTGGTTGTCATAATATCTCTCCCTCTAGAAGCAACAGAAAAGCGAGCTGTGTCATAATTTCCAAGATATTTTTGTTTCATGTCAAACTAATCTCAATAAGTGCCTAATATATAAGATGATTAAGATGGATGAGTGTGTGTATTGATCCTATTTATAATTTACTTCAAATATATGTTTTAGACAGACTAAGGAAGACTTTAATCGCATTAACTCTGTCTTAATATTCAGCAACTTTTCAACTTTATCTTTATTTAATATTCACTATAGCACACTACAACAAAGTTAACACATAATAAATAAAAGGTAAAATTGTACATTTATATGAAAAATTAATGAGGTGACTCATAAATAGAATTAAATAAAACATTTTTTCTCTGCCCCATAAATAGGATTAAAAGAGCATAACACATAACAACAAATACAACACTTAATTGTAGGGTAAAATTGTCATTCATATAAATTTTTTAATGGGTTTTGGATGACTTATAAATATGACCTAATAAATCATTCTTTCACTTCCATATAAATAGAACTAGATGAGAGTAGAGTAGAGTAGTATAGATTATGGGATAGTGTGTGTGTCTATAAAATAACATGTTGAGTGGAGCAAGATGAAATGGAGTTTAATTAATTAATAATGAGAAGTTAATCCAAATGTAAATGGGTCCCACCAAATAGATTAATTAAGAAACGCCAAATCGCCGTAATTGAAAATGGGGGAGCCGCCACTCCTACCTTTTAATTAATCGGCATACCTTCACAATTTTATTCATTGTGGATCAATATTGGGAATGACATATTTCCAATTCAAATTAATCTGATTTGAAAAATGAGACACATTTAAAGATGTTTTCTTTGTACACTTGACTATCTGATTGGTTGAAATCAGATATTGTTTAGTCTGATTGAAAGTGGCTCTTCTAAAAATGTTCTTTAAACTCAAGATTCCGTGTTTAAACAAGAAGAACCTCTTCTACTAAAACCAACACATGTTATTCAGTGCAAATCGTTTTATTATAAAGCATTTGAAGGAATAGTTGGTTCTTTAACTGATAACTCAACATAGAAGATTTAAACATGTTTAAATATTTAGAATGAATTAAGTTGGGAAAAGTTTAATTTGACAATTTGTAGGCCTCATTGAATATATATAATGAAAAAAAAATGTTGATATGGGTAAAGTAAGAGGAGCAATAGCAATGTGATGATGATGAATAGGAGGACCATTGTTAATGTGAATGAATGAGACATTGATGAACAACGACGACGAGTGTACTGTTCATACGCTCCAAAAAGGGGCAAAACAATTATTATTATTATTATTATTATTATCAATCGGGATTAATGAAAAAGAAAACCTAGCTAGCTAGCTAGTGCATGCCGTATATATATAAATGAATTATTAGGTGATGTAGTTATGTGGACTGTGGTCCAGGGAGAGAGCACTATGTATGTTTATATGCTTGGTCCTTCATCCTTGGCACAATCAGCGATTCATATAGCTGTTAAGCGTCCAACAGCAATGAGTGAGTTCATTACATATAATTACTTAACACTGTCACCTTCACTTTTATTTTCTTTCTTTTCTCCACACACACACATCCATCAATGTGTGTGTGTGTAGTCATCACAATGGGGCTATACAGTCCAAACAGTAGTGAATATGAACATAATAAAAATAGATAAAGAAGCTGAATATAGACATGAGACTGAGAGGATTGCATGACAATTACAAATACCTAACATGCATAGTGATTTTGATGATGGATACATTTATGCATTTAAGTGTTCATTACTGCACATGATGTTAATGACAACAAATGATATATAAACTCACACTACCTTCAATATTTAATATAAGAGTCATCTATCTTTTTTTTTTTTAGAGATTAAGGATGCTAAATACACAATTGAAATATTTAATTAAGTAAATCATTATATTATATATCAGTTTATAAGTTAATAAAGCAAATTAATTTGAATAAAAATGATAAATATCAATGGGACATTATTTATAAAAATTGATAGTTAAATTAAAATGTGAAAGATAGTAAAACGTAATTTACAAAAATTATAATGGAACATTATTCACTCACCTACTAAGCTTTCAATATATAACTCCTCTCTATCATTCAGCTTCCAATTTATCATCTTCCCCTCCTAACAATGACATATAGATATACTCAATTCACAATATTATCTATGGGAATATTCCATAACAAAATTTAATGAGCCAATATCTAGATGAGTCTCTTTCTCCTTCAGACATTTCCTCAAGTACTTAATGAGCACATAAGATTAACTTACAAAGTAAATACTCCCAATTCATAATTTCAATCTGGCAATAATTTTTTAACATTAGTATTACGCCTTCAACCACAAAAAATCCACATATTTTAGCCATAAATAGAAGCATGATGAAAATACTGTTCACAAGAACAGTACTGCGAGCTGCCATTCAATAACCCACTAGAACACTCGAATCCAGCAATTCATATAATTATAGAAAGCTCTAATCTTACTTATAGTTTTGTTTAATTGGTGAGAAACCTTACTTTTTCTCAATCTTGAGTCAACCTTTGAGATAAAAAAAAAATGGAAGAATCTGAAGGTAAAGGAATATTCAGTAGACTCACCCGAACCAGAATCATTGCTTGTATTAGTTAAAAATGCCTTCCTCCGATGAATCCAACACCACCGACCATGTTCGCTCTCCTTGTCTCTCGCCTTGCTCGCATTTGGTCTTTGGGCAGAAGAAAAATGAAGAACAGTGCAGAAAGAGGTTCTAACGGGGGTATTAAAAGTGTGGGAGGATGAAATGGCAATTTTGCCCTCCCAATCTTGTCCTCTTTGCACCAAGGTCCCTTTGATTTTTGCAAACCTGTCTTTTTTCCTTTTTGGATATTATAGGGTTAGAGTGTTTAGTCTAGCTTGCTGGTCACTTTGGACTTCTCGGTGCAAATTTGTTTTTAATTGCAATCTCTTGTTATCAAGTGACTTATTGCACCAATGCTTTTACAACCTCATGGAATGTGTTGTCAACCACGAACTGAAACACAAAATCTTCTAGACAGGCTACCCTCATATTGATCACTGGAAACCTCCTTCACTTGAGGAAGTTTGCCTCAATATTGATGGCTCAGTTCAGACTCGAAGGCTTGCCACCTGTTATAGAAGCGAAAATTGCAACCATCAAAACAGGTTTGGAAATGGGGCATCATCTAAGTCTCCAAAGTTTGTTGATCTTCACATATTCCCTTGATGTTTTCAATCTACTAATGTGGGATTGTGCTCTTGATCATCCACTTCACCAACTCATTTCAAGTACCATGCCATTTTGAAAGATATAATTGATGTGACACTACACCACATATGAAAAAAGACTAATAATAAAACTATGTTGGAGTAATTTATAGCAAGGGTCCCATCATCAAAGTTTGCAAGTAATATCTCAAAAAAATATTTTCAAATCTGC
Organism: Vachellia collinsii; assembly: GCA_006871305.1. Classification (NCBI taxonomy): domain Eukaryota; kingdom Viridiplantae; phylum Streptophyta; class Magnoliopsida; order Fabales; family Fabaceae; genus Vachellia; species Vachellia collinsii. The sequence continues at coordinate 6,692 of QFDD01000737.1, forward strand.
GTAGAGTATATATGATTTAAATGTCATTTCTTTTCACTATCTCCATGTACAAAATCACAATGATAAAACATCTTGAATAAATATAGTACTTCAACTTTTGCAATAATCAATATCTCAAAGGTTTTCCTTTCAATTCAATAAAAGAATATTCAATATAAATAGAAATTGAAGAAGAATAAACAACATTAAATAAAAGGGTTAAAGGGAAAGTTCGCCCTGGAAGTATCCACTGAATTGTTTTAGGTGTTTAGAAATTTTTTTAGGGGCAATGTCGCCCTAGAAGTTACCAAAACAGCGCAATGTCACCTTACCAATAGGGTGACACAAACTGCCATTTACCACATAAGATTTAGTGCCATGTGGTATACATGTAGGATTTTTTCCAGCTTCTCTTTCACTCCAAAAACAGCTCTCTCCACTGTTCATTATCACTCCTCACAGCTCCGTCCCTCTCACATATGATGGCATCGCTCCATCTCCTTCTTCAACTCCTTCTCTTATCACAATTTCATCATCAACCTCCTCCTCCTCCTCAAAAGCATTGAATGTCAATGTCAATGGGAAGTATGAGTTCTCCATAAGATGGTTCTCCGAGATTTTCACACTCAAGATTGCATTGATAGCTCTCTCCGGCACCGGTGATGCCCCAGGCTTGGCATTTTTCGTCAGCTGGTCAATCAGTTCACCCAAACCAAACTAGGACCAAATCAATTCCAGCACCGGCGATTTTGAAGCGAGGTCGCGATTAGTGCATAAATCAGTTCCAACATTGAATGTAAGATATTTTTATAAAATTAAAAAAGAAAAGTAGAGAGAATGAATGATGTGGATGAAGACAAGTGATGAACCCAAAGGCTTCGACAACCCTGAGCGATGTGCACCATCTTCACCTTCCTCATCTTCTCTAACTTCAAGCTTAGCGAAGCCTTAACCTCATCCAACATGTGCCTCATGACCTCCATCTTCTCCAACTTCAAGCTCAGCTTAGCTATTTAACCCAAAAAAAAACTCCTTCCATGATCCCAACCTCTATTAACACCCTCATCCTCTATAAACTCTCCAACCTCATTGGCCCCTCCCTTCGTTAGTTGCCACCTTCACCTACCACACCATCAACTAGACCAATATGTCCAGCCCCTCCTCTACTCCTCTCCCATAACCAGCTTTCTGGTAGGATCCTGGCGTCCCTAGCTAACCAAGACATATCCCAGATCGAGTTGTAGAGGAATAGGCTGAAGGGTGATTGCTATATGTTTTTTGGGCCCAACAGGATGACCCAGATGGTGGACTTGTCCAGGAACTTGCTGGCATTCTTATCGGCAGGTATTGCTGGACCTAAATCATAACATGATATATATAATAGGATGTGTGGCGTGATTACTTGATGCGGATACTGTTCAGGCGTCTCGGCAATCTCTCCCTCTTTCTCTATCTCTCTCTCTCTGTGCTTTTCCTTTGTCTCTCCAACTTTACTGTGAGCTTTTCTTTCTTTGGCTGTGAAGACAGGAGATCGTCATTGCTGTTAGTGGAGGCACAGTGAGTGGTGTCGAGTTAATGGCTTCGCTATCAATGGAGGTATAGTAAGTGGTGTCAAGTGAGTGGCTTCATCAAGTGAGGGCCGGAACAATTTGGTCTAGTAAGTGGCTTCGCTGTCAATGGACAGTGAGGGTCAATTAAGGTTGGGGAGTTTATAGAGGATGAGGGTGTCATGGACGCTTAGATTGATTCGTGGATCGTACAAGGATTTTGTTTTTTGAATTGAGGCTTAGTAAGTTTTTTTTATGACAATGACGTGGCTTATGATGAGGCATGGGGTCTAATGTGGTGAGGACAACTCAACATAGTTGGTCAACTGTTAGTCAACCATTTGGAGCTGTTACGTTTTAGGGTAAATTTGCAACATTTTCAACACTTCCGAGGTGATATTACCCCTAAAAAAACTTTCGAACACCCAAAAGAATAGGATGGATACTTCTATGGAAAATTTACCCTTAACTCTTAAATAAAATCCATAAATCCTACTCTTTGCAATATCAATGAGATGATTAAATAGTTTCGATAAACTTTCATCGCTGAAATCATGCTTAAATTATGATAATTAAATTAAAAATGTGAAAGATAGTAAAACGTAATTTATAAAAATTATAGTGAGACGCTATTCACTGATCTACTAAGCTTTCAATATATAACTCGTCTTTATCCTTCAGCTTCCAATTTATCATCTTCCCCTCCTAACAATGACATATAGATATACTTAATTCACAATATTATCTATAGGAATCTTCCATAACAAAATTTAATGAACTAACATCTAGATGAGTCTCTTTCTCTTTCACACATTTCCTCAAGTACTTGATGAGCACATAAGATTAACTTACATAATAAATACTCCCAATTTGTAATATCAATCTGGCAATAATTTTCTAACATCAGTATTATGCTTTAAACCACAAAAACCCACATATTTTAACCATAAATAGAAGCACGACAAAAATACTATTCAAATGAACATTACTATGAGCTACCCTTCAATAACCCACCAAAACACTTGAATCCAACAATCCATATAATTAAAGAAAGCTCTAATCTTGCTTATAGTTTTGTTTAACTGGTGAGAAACCTTACTTTTTCTCAATCTTGAGTCAACCTTTGAGATAAAAAAAAATGGAAGAATCTGATGGTAAATGAATGTTTAAGAGACTCACCTAAACCAAAATCATTGCTTGTATTAGTTAAAAATGACTTCCTCCAATGAACCCAGCACCACCGACCACATTCGCTCTCCTTCTCTCTTGCGTTGCTCTCATTTGGTCTTTGGGTAGAAGAAAAATGAAGAACAGTGCAGAAGGAGGTTCTGACGGGGGTATTAAAAGTGTGGGAGGATGAAAAGGCAATTTTACCCTCCTACTCTTTTCCTCTTTGCACCAAGGTCCCTTTGTTTTTTGTAAACTAGTATTTTTTCCATTTTGGATATTACAGGGTTAGAGTGTTCAGTCTAGCTTGCTGGTCACTTTGGACTTCTCAGTGAAAATTTGTTTTTTATGGCAATCTCTTGTCATCAAGTGACTTATTGCACCAATGCTTTTACAACCTCATGGAATGTGTTGTCAACCACTAACTGAAACACAAAATCTTCCGGGAAGACTACCCTCATATTGATCACTGGAAACCTCCTTCACTTGAGGAAGTCCGCCTCGATATTGATGGCTCAGTTCAGACTCGAAGCCTTGCCAGTTGTGGAGGAGTGCTCAGAAATCATTCCGGACATTGGCTTATGGTTTTCCACAAATCCTTAGGCATCTGTTCTGTTACAGAAGCAAAAATTACAACCATCAAAATAGGTTTGAAAGTGGGGCATCATCTAAGTCTCCAAAGGCTGTCTATCTTCACATATTCCCTTGATGCTTTCAATAGATTAATGTAGGATTGTGCTGTTGATCATCCACTTTACCAACTCATTTCAGGTACCGTGCCATTTTGCTAGATATAATTGATGTGACACTACACCACAAATGCAAAAAGACTATCCAAGGTGTCAATTTCATGGAAAAGCTAGACCATTTATCTCACAATCAGACTGTTTTATTCCCCTATGTGCCAGATGGATGTATTCCACTGTTTTTGTAGGATCAAGCTTATTGTTCCTATTTAGATGGGTTTTTTTCCTTGTTATGTTTTGTTAGTTAGGTTTATAGCCTAACTTAGATGTATCTTCAAGCTTCGACTTGCCTTTGTATCTCAAAAAAAAAACGTGCAATGCTTTATTTCATACCTTAATTAAAGAGAGAAAATATTTTTTTGTTATTGTACCAAAATGATGTAGAGAGATTCAACATATATGGTAATATTGATACTATTATATTCAATACTATAACAATGTCCTTGAGTGAATTTTAATTTGTCTCAATAGTGCAAGGCTTTCATTTTTTATTTTTCTTAAACACTAATGCACACATATAGAGCCTCTTAATGGACGATAGATGAAAAACTAGGGCAAAATACAAATACAAATATAAAATAATCAAACTCTAAACCTTCAATTAATTCCCAAGTAGATAAAAACAAAAGCTGAAGTTTCCTACGATCACTCTAGCGAGGAGATATTGTACTATCAGAAATTTCATTGACGGAATATTGATTGTGGTTGACAAGTTGAGCCTCCATTTCTCTACTAGTTTCCATTTGAGTATGCATGAAGAATGCTGGCTCTTTAGGAACTGGCAATTCCATTGAATCATTACTTAGATATTGAACAACTTCATTCATGCAAGGCCTAACTTGTGGATCTCCCTGGACACACAATAAGCCGATATGGATGCATTTGGTTATTTCACTATGTGACCCTCCAGCTTCTGTCAGATTTGAATCCAATATCTCTCTGAAATTTTCATCCCTCCAATGCTTCCAAGTCTGTCATTATGTCAAATCATTAATTAAAAATAGGGCCATACTCTATTTTGATTATAGAGTTAACATCGTTGTTGATTCCTACAAATTGATCGAATTTTTATGTGGTTTCTATAGTTCAAATAATTGATCTTGATCCTTATAGTTTTATAAGGTCATCATATGAGTTATAGATACTAAAACTAAAACACATTAAAAGATAGGGATCGGTTATTGAACCCAAATCAAATCCTTATATTAAACTATAGCGACTATAACTAAATATTTGAAACTATAGGCATCAAAACCAAAATATGATCAAACTATAAGGACTTGCAATGATAATAATCCATATAATTTTGTTAGCATGCTCAAATGGTTGGTATTTGTTAAGAGTTTACCATACTCACATCATGTAAGAGCCCACCGAAGTATTGTGATTCTTGAGTTTCACCTTGAGAATTTATATTTTTTCCGCTTACAATTTCTAAAACCATGACTCCGAAGCTGAAAACATCTGATTTATCAGAAAATAGTCCAAACCTAATGTATTCTGGAGACATGTAACCCCTAAAGTAAAAAAATAAAATCCCAAATAAATATATCAATGTGTGTTAGAATCTTAACGTTGATATTTAAATTCAATATCAAGATGTGGATGAAATATATAATCCGACAATTACACAACATATAGAAAAATAGACATATAACAACAAGGAAGAGAGAGAGAGAGAGAGAACTTACAATGTTCCAACAATTCTATTTGTGTTTCCCTGAGTTTCATTAATACCAACCATTCTTGCCATGCCAAAATCAGAAATTTTTGGATTCATCTCATCATCTAACAAAATATTGCTAGGTTTGAGATCTCGATGAATTACTTTAAGGCGTGAATGTTCATGAAGATAAAGAATTCCTCGAGCAATTCCTCCTATAATTTTATAGCGCTCTGGCCAATTTAACACTCTTTGTTTTTGTGCACCTACACATAATTAAAATACTTTGTACATGTGAGTATAAAATTCAATGATGATATGGTGCATATATCTATGTTTCAAAACAAATTGACAATACCAAAAGACATATATTCACCTCAGAGTACTAAAAGAATGGATAGCAAATGAGCTAAAAATTTGAAATATGGGAAGATGAGTTTAGTTAGAAAGGACAAACCAAATAAAAAGGAATCGAGGCTCTTATTGGGAACATATTCGTAAACAAGCAGTTTCTCTTGATCTTTCAAGCAAAATCCTAATAATGCCACCAGGTTTCTATGTTGGAGTTTGGCAATCAGTAGAACTTCATTCTTGAATTCTATTAAGCCTTGGCGAGAATTTTCTGACAATCTCTTTACAGCTATTTTTCTACCATCGGGAAGAATGCCCTGAAATCATGAATAGTTAGATAATCCAATGACCGATATACACAAAGTCACAAACACACTCATTGATTTGATGACATAATTAAGTTACCATGTAGACTTCTCCAAATCCACCTTTGCCTATTCTATTTCCAATAGAGAACTTATCTGTTGCAGCTTCAATTGCTGATAAACTGAACTGCAATGACTCTAATGTGGCTCCTTCGCTTCCAACTATAAACATGTGGACACTTTAATGTAAGCAAACTACAATACAGTTTCTTTTTCCCCCCAATTACAGTTTACTGAGTTGTCTTTTTTTTTGGAAAAAAAATAAAATAGAATAAATAGAATCTCATACATACAATTTTTCTCCAAAATCGCCTTATAACTCTTGTTATTTTTTCTCTTCCAGTAATAGAAGCCAAAACCAAAAAGCATGATTGAGACAACAGTAACGGACACCGCTATTATAAGTGTTCGTGAGTGCTCATTATCCTTCCCTGCGCAAGTTAATGAGTGAGTACTTAATTACATGCCATATATAGACAAGAAGTGAAGAAGATTTGTAAGCACAAAATTGAGAGCGAAGGAATTAAGAATATCAACTTATATGTAGTAAATTATCTCTGTCAGAAAAAATGATTAGATGCTCAATTACTTTACCTGTGTTTCCTAAGCTATCAACTTCAGGAGTTCGCAGGTATGTGGGTGGCACCGAAACAACAGTTGTAGATTTACTGTCATTATAAAATCGGTACGTTTCAAACCTCAAGTTGCAGCTAGGATTCATGGCTTGTCCTCCAACATTTCCAAGACACCCTGACTTGATATGTTCCAAAGCACCATCTAGACATCTTCGGCAATCTTGGCTGGACAGGTTTGGAGTACATTGTGCAAGAGTATACAACGTTTTCAACTCCAAAGAGCTGGATACATTCTTTGTTTCAAAATTCTTCACTCCTACGGTGTTGGGGGTCGCCGCCACTAGATCGTTCAGTGTATTCGCTAATAGCATATTGAAGCCAGCTTGTTGGTTGTCGAGCATAACCCCACCACATTGTGTATATATAGGCTGTGTGTCTAGGGTAGAGAAGAAAGAGCGATTGCTATAGCGAAGCATGCACATGTCATACCAAACGATGGCCTCCTTTGAAGAAGAACATGTAGAGTTCAGTTCCTGGATTCCCTCATTGACGCATTCATGGCAGAGCTCAAGGGGCACATCACCTCGACACATGAAGAGGCCGTAGAAGGTGTCGGACTTGTTTCCGACGATGGTTCTATAGAATCCTTTGTTTTCGGTAATGTTCGATGATAATGAGAGATTTTCAAAGAGACTGCTGAGGTTGTTTAGGTAGGCATCGTTGGCCTCGGAGGTCGAGCAGTCCCCGGATGCAAGACTAGGACGCCCATACTCTGTTTAACATAAACAAAATCTTCACTATTCAGATGTACGCATTTAATACATTAAATAAGTAAAGTATTTCTTATAAGAAAATAGCAAAAGTGTAACTTCTTTGACTTTAATCCTTTTTTTTCAAATACAATTCAGTGGCAACACTTGGAAGCTTGCTCTTGTATATCAATTTAATTAAATGGTTAATATATTTAATCCTTCAAATTTGATTTCATTTTAGTTTGGTTTACCAAGTTTAAACAAAGTAGTTTTGATCCCTTAAAGAGTAAAATGATCAAAAATTTTATTAGATTATTGGGACTAATATTTTAAATAAATCGATACTAGAGGGAAAAATTGTATTGACCCAAATTTAAAAGTGAGCGAACATATAATCAAGTCCCCACCACTTAAAAAAACAAATAAGCAAATTATAGTGAGTAATGAATTATATATATAATATTTTGGGGAAAAAATAATCTAAAGAATGAATTGAGGGATTAAAGTATTAAAATATATAGCTTTATTGTTGAAAGGTGCGTTGAGAAGAACACTGGAAGATGAAATATAAAACATAGTAGAAAGGTTGCCATCTTAAAAGTAAAGACAAGGGATCAAATTGGTTGTTGTAAACAGTACCACCTCCATGAAGAGGAAGATACAAATTTAAATATCAAGAAGCATATTCATTGTAAACAGTGACAACTTTTTAGGTTCTAAATTTTGAAAGGGAAAAAATTTTGTCAAATAAAGTAAAATAATGGATTAAATTGAAATTTGATATAAGGAAGAAACATATTTTAGTCTATATATAAATTCATTTATTTGCAATTCCATTATATTGTGTTCTGTTTGAAATATATGTGAAGTGACGAAATTTTGAATTATGTGTGCCTGCAAACCAAAAAAAAAAAAAGCTATTCTACAATCCAACGATGAAGGGAAGCCTACTCCTCCTCGTCTTCTTTCCCTTTATTGGTTTTTCTTATCATGCGCGGAGAAAAGGGAAAAGAAAAGAAGAGAAAAGCAAAAGAAATAGTGGAATACGTTCCATCATGTCATACAGACACTCACTGCATAACCAGAGGGAGGCTGGTTGCCCTTGTAATAAAATCGATGTCTTGCGAATCTCAAATTGCAGCTTGGATTCAGAATTCTTCCTGTCCTTGAAGTATTTTGTTTTGGAATACGTTCCATCATGTCATACAGACACTCACTGCAGAATCGTGGTGATAGATCCGGCGTGCACTGTACAAGCGTGTACACCGATTCCGAACTGCTCAAGTTTGCTTCTTTAGTTGCAAATTTCTTGGTACCCGATGATGTCGCCGCCACGGCCTCCAACACTGCATCATTCAACGTCTTATTTAATACTCTATAAGCGTTTGAAAGATTAGTTCCCGTGTGCCCACTGTCTGTTTGCGTTCTGAGTTCTAACTGTGATCGTCCTTCGCATCTACGTGTATAATCTCTACATGCCTGGCGGACCATGTCCCCCTGCAGCGAGCTGTTAACGGTAGGCAGTTGGCGGAGGGTGGAGAAGAAAGAGCTGTTAGAATAGCGGACCAAGCACTGGTCGTACCAGATGATTGCCTCTTTGTTGTTGGGACATTCTGAGGCAATTCGACTTGTGGCGGCCTGGACGCAATTTTTACACACCTCCATGGGGACGTCCCCTCGGCACATGTACTCTCCATAGGCGGCATCGGCGCCGGCGGTGGTGTTGGTGCTGTAGAATTCAGGAGTCGAATCGGTGGCGGCTGCCTTGGAATACAAGGACAAGAAAAGAGTGTTCAGGTTGAACTGGTAGGGGCTACTGGAAGTGAAGTTCTTATCGATTGTGCAGTTGTGGTTATAGTAAGCAGGGATGTCTACTTCAGAAGAAGCCAACCTGAAGGATGTGAGAAGCAGAAAATAGGAGAGAAGTTTTGGAAATGCCATATCCATGTTGCTGCTGCCCACTGCTTATGGAGGTTTCTGGGAAATAATTGAAGTTGAAGAAAAAGCTAGTAAGAGAGTTCATTAAAAATGTAAATCATGAGTATCATTTAAATTATTTTAAATAAAACATTTAGAGTATCCCAAGGTCTTTATCACTACTTTCACTTTTTTATAAAACTAACGTTTTCATGCTGTTCATAGTGTACGTCTTTGGTTTTATTTATCAAAAGCTGTGAATTGAAGGGTATTATTCTATTAGAGAAGTGAGACATTCAAGGGTCCCAACCCGTCTTTCACGGAACGGATCCAATGCAGAAGAGTCATTCTCATAGCCCTCTTTGGGTGCATGATAATCAGGCAAGGAATTGAAAAATTCAGATTTTGCATTAATCATACGTGTTTGGTTTACCATTTTTCTGAAAAAATAATTTTGGACGGCGGTACTTTTTTTATTATCCATGGAAAACCCTCTTCCCATCAAAAATGGTGGGAAACCAATTTTTAACATCCATAGAAAAATATAAAAAATACATTTATCTCTGAAATGCAAATAAAAATATATCCATAGTCAAAGATATAAAATTATATAGGGTAATATGGTCATTTGATATAATTTTCTTATTTATTTTCTCACCATTTTAATCCAACCAAACAAAAATTTTCCTATCAAATTATTTTTCATTTCAGCACATACCAAACATACCGTACCAAAAAAATTTTATTTCTCTTTCTTTCCATTCTTTTCCATTCCCATTAATTTTTTTTTTATCCAAACGGGCCTTTAAAAAGGTTTTCGCATTGCGTACTTTCCAACCATGATGGGGTCATGAGTCCATTTGGGCTGCTTTTAGCAAGTTCCCATTATTTAATACAACTACCACATTTTTTTTCATAATGGGTTTTAATGTTAAAATATTAAAGAGATTAATTAAATTTAAAGTTTTTTGGTCAAAAAGAAAATTAAAGCTTAAAACGACCCCAAGTTTGATGCAAATGACCCAGGTTCCAGGGTCCATATATTTTAGCCCTCATTTTGTTTAGGGAAAGTTAAAATGGATGAATAACAATTAAGTCGCCTTAAAAATATGTTAATTTCAAATCGGCAATGTGAAATAATTTAAATACCATGAATTTCCAGAATTAATTGTTTACAAAATTACCTAAATATCCTTAATTTGAAATTTAAAAAAATAAAGTAACAAGTGAAAGTTTAATAAGTAACAACTTAAATTTATCAAACAATGACAATAATTAAGATAGTGATAATTGATTCCAATGATGACAATTACATCATCCTACAAGAAAAATTAATAAGAATTAAGGTATGAATTGTTTGGAAAACCATCAAAATCACTTTAAAAAACACTTTCACATAAATCAAGATAAAACTCTTCTCACATACTTACCTGAAACTCCGTAAAATCACTTAAAATAACTTAATAAAACTCTTCTCACATACTTCCAACATATTTTCATATAAACCATGAAATTGTAAACCTCACTAATATTACCTTAAAATTCAACAACTTTCTAACTGTATCCTTATTTAACATTTACCATAACACATGATAACAAAATCAACACCACATACTAAATGAATGGTAGTAGTTTACATTCATATGAAAAATTTAATAAGATAAACTATAAATATAATCAAATAAAATTTATATCATATATTATGGACAGAGGAGCATTCAAAAAAAGATTACTTTTTTAATTATCGTAATTCAAGTATTAGTTGAATGTCTTTCTATCAAGTCAAATCGATGGTTGATGGTGAGTGGGCTTTTCTCCTTCTGTATTATAAACAGTAATAAATATTACCTACATGCTACATTTCAAAAAAAAATTTACCAATATACTACATTTTTCTCAAATTCGTTCACGTTGTGAACGAGTTGAAGAAAATCTTTATCAAACTTGACATTTTTTTTTTTTTTAAAATATTTTTTTTGGAACTTGTTCACCAAGTGAACGAGTTCCAAAAGTTTTAAGAATTTTTTAATAAAAATATTAAAAAACGAAAAAAATAATTTTAAATAATTTTTTTAAAAAAATTTAATTTTTGTTGTTTAATTTATTTTGTTTTTTTATATTTGTTTAATAATATTAAGATAAAAAGATAGGTATGAAAAATGAAAGGCAGTACATTTATAATTTCTCTCTTTTCCAAATTACAAAAGGTAAGTAAATAAATTTAAAATTGAAAGATAAATTTCGCGTTGATTCAATATCTCCTTCATCTCTTATCAAATCTTCAACAACCTTATCGCACTTGAACAAGCTTCAATGTCCCCTTCCTCTCTTCCTATACATTTATTATCTAATCATCTCATCTATGATTATTAGGGAGAGTGGTGAGAGGAAGGGAATATTGAAGATTGTTCTAGAGTGAAAAGATTGTTGAAGATCTGATAAGAGAGGAAGGGGATATTGAATTAACGCGGAAGTTATTTATCAATTTCAAATTTATTCACTTACCTTTTATAATTTAAAAAAGAGAGAAATTATAAATGCACTACCTTTCATTTTTCATACCTATCGTTTTATCTTAATATTATCAAACAAATATAAAAAACAAAATAAATTAAAAACGAAAATTAAATTATTTAAAAAAATTATTAAAAAAATATTTTTTTCGCTTTTTAATATTTTTCATTAAAAGATTCTTAAAACTTTTGGAATTCGTTCACGTGGTGAATGAGTTCCAAAAAAAAATTATAAAAAAATAAAAAAGTTAGGTGAACGAGTTTGAAAAATGTTTGGTATACTGATAAATTTTTTTTGAAGTGTAGCATATAGGTAATAATTATTACTGTTTATAGTACATGAAAGGACCCTTATTTAGCCATATTAATCATTATTAAACAAATAATCATGGTTATAGATGAGTTTTTTTTTCCCAAAAACTTTATATCACATATTTCATATTAACACATTAGGATCCAGAGCACAACATCGCCCACAAATCCACACATAAGACCAAGGGCACAATTAACATGAGGGTTAGAACCCAGCCCACTAGTCTTCATTTTTCAACACTATCTCATGCATAAGACTAAGGGCACAACTATCACAAGGGTTTTGACACAGCCAACTAGTCCGCACTCTTTCACATTGTAATTCCAGCACAGGTATCATATACAAACAGTTACCAAGATAAATATTCAAAATAAAATTAGAATATGGCATAATATGATGATCCTATTATGGCAATATACATTTGGCCAAAAAAAAATATGGCAATATACAAACATTATAATTCACAAAAGTTCCAAAGGCATACAAGGTTACTAACGTTTATGCCTCTGTCTGCTTTCCTGAACCACTATTATGATAAGAGGTCTCGCCTGAAAAATATTAACACCACGGGATGAGACATTAAGTCCCCGTAATAAAAATCAATTTATAAAATATGTAAGAAAGGAAAGTAAGTCAGAGAAGCAAGTTTATCAACAGTCATATTAAAATTTCATTAATAAAATAATACAAATATTTTTAATAGTTGAAACCGTCCCCACTCGATCATCCTGCTCCCCCTTATATCTTCGGAACGTGGTACAACCTATCAACACTAGTATACCCGGCCAAAAGTTAGCTAGTCACATCAAGATCACTGCTCCTTTCCATGTCACCACCAAATATACCATAACAGGAAGGTGTCCGCCCAAAAGACTCAACTCAACTTTGGGCCAAGAGTGAGAGAGCGGATGGGCACACAAATCAACCGCATCTCTTCCACACAACCCAATATATCCTATAACATAATACAATATATTCAGAATAATGTATTTTTTTTTATCAACATCGCACAACAATAACAATTCACATACTCATAATCATCTCAATAGCAATAATCTCAACCATAATCACAACTCATACGTATACGTTGAAAAAATACACTGCTTCACTGATATATGTAAATATTCAAATATATGCATGATCTTTCAACATCACATATAAATATTATAAAAGAAAGTAAGGTTTTAAAAAAACCTTACAGTCCATAAAGTGCATATAAAAGAAATTAACCCCGGTTACCTCAACTCCAAGCTAAACCTTGAAAACTTTATGAACCAAGAGTATAATTCAAAATTTTGGATCACACACACCAATCTACACAACAATGTAGACAAAATTTACATAATTAATTTACATTAAAAGTTTTGAATTAATTACCCAAAAATTATAATTTTATACTCCAATCTTATTCATTTGTTTTCACTTCAATTTTACATTTTTTATAGCTCAAAATAATTCATTTAATTCATAATTTAACACCAAATATATATTATTTACAAAATCCCCAATGTAACATTTATATTTCCAACATAAAATTGCTATTTAATAAATTGTACATTCTTTCAAAAATCTAAATCATTGAAAATATTAATATTATTCCTAATAACTCAAATAAATTACTTAATAAAAATTTTAATTAATTCAACAGTTCAACAATAGCAATTGTTAAATCTATTTCTATAACAAATCATTATAAAATAATAAAATGACCAAATCAAAAATACAATTCATGTAAAGTTATTAGTTAAAATCACTCTATATTACTATAGATTTATATTGTTAAAACTCAGTATTCCTCAAAATACTAATTTTAAAAATTTCTTCTGTTAAGAATAAAATTAATGCCATTAGAAAGATAAAAATACATAGAATAACCTTTATAAATAAATTTTATTTTAAAGGAGAAATTTTTGTTACCTAAATTATCTCACAAAACTCAGTAGCTGAAGCATATTTACTGCCTCATCTCTCCGCTACGAAATGGAGAGAAGAAGTGCTGGGTGGGGGTACTTATAACCACCCCCCCACACACGCACACACACATTTCTCTCCCTCTCTCTCCTATTTATTACCTTCGGCTTTTCTTCTTCTTTTCCTTCTCCTTTTTCTTCTTCCTTTCCTCATTTTTCAACTTACCAACACCTTGTCTTTCTTTTTTTTAGTTTTCTTAATCTCTTCTTTCTCGTACCCTTCCTCTTTTTTTTTTACTTCTTTCTCTTTCTTTTCTTTGTTTTGTTTTTTTTAACATATTATAATTTTTTTAAAAATTTATAGTTACTTGATAAATTCTTTTATCACAAATAATTATTTTTTTAATTATAATTAAGGCATAAAATTTAGGATGTTACAGTACCGAAGGAAAAAAGCCTGGTGAGAGTCTCTGGGGGTGTTTGGCAAATCATTTTGGAGCTTCAAAATGCATTCCTAAGGGGAGAATGCATTTTGGAAAAAGTGGAATGTTTGGTAACTGATTTGGTCAGAATGCATTCTCCCAAAATGCATTATGGCCAAATAAACTTTCACGCAAATCGAGACAAAACTCCTTTTACATACTTACCTCGAATTGCGTACAATTACTTTTTAAAAACTAATCTCAAACAAGCTAAAAAACTTCTTCTGTCTAGAATGCATTTCAGATCGTGACTTAAAATATTTTAAGTCGTGACATAAATATTTAAAATCCGACCTAAATGTAAAAATTCTAAGTTGCGACATGATATACTCAAAATTGTGACCTATATGTGTGTGTTCGGCAATTGAGTTTCCATCAAGATAAGCCCTGTCGAATCTACGATCTTAAGGGTGAGTATCAGTTTTTGGTAAAAATTGAAATACTTGTAAAAATAAAATCGAACTGAACCTCAAAATTAACCGAACCGAAATAACTGAATTATTTCAGCTCGGTTTTTCGGTTAATCGAAATAATTGAAAATATTTAATAATTTATTATTCTAAATATAATATAATAATTTTAAAAAATATTATAATAATATTTAATAATATACGTAAAAATATAATAATATTTAATAATTTATTTTTTATTAAATATATAAATATTATTATATTTAATAATTTATTAAATAAATATATATTATATATAATTCAGGTTTTCGGTTAAAATCAATTTTTTTTTCATGAACAATGAAAACTGAATTATCACAAAATAAAAACTGAAAACCAAAAAAACCGAATTGAATTCGGTTTGGTTTTCGATTTTTTGGCTCACCCCTACATGGTCCAATGATTCACATGTTCGTTGTGACAAGACGTGTCGTGAGAATCTTCGGGCAATGTACGATCATCTTCAATACAGATGAACCCCGTTCGTGACAGAATTAGAGATCAAATTGTACAAATTTTATATTCCAATTAATTATGTAATGTTATTATTACTTAGACAATTTTACTTTTCAATTATATGTAATGTAAATATATTTTCTTTTATTCCATTTTTTTATCATTTTATTTTCTCTCATTTTAGCACAATATGTAAAATAATGTATATGTATTAATAGTCTTCATACCCTTTTAAGTAATTTTCCTCAAAAAGTCACTTCTCCAACATTTATCCAAACATAAATACATTCTACTAAAAGTCATTCTGAATCTAACCTATCCAAACATAAATGCATTTTGCCAAAATGCATTCTGATCAAAACTCCTTTTTTCAAAATACATTTTGCCAAAAGTCATTCTCCAACGGTTTCCCAAACAGGCTCTCTGTGTGATGGTGAACGCGTGAAGTGACTTATGAGTATCTTAGTTATGATAGAGATATATAGGAAATTAGGGGTCATTTCATCATCTACACAAATCATTATTTCTTCACACATCCTAAGGGCAAATAAAAATCTTCTTACAATATAGATAGGGAGAATTCTAAATAAATCCAATCGAAATACATAAATTCTAATTTAGGCCTATATTTTTATCAAATCTCTAATAAGGCTTATAGGCCTTATTTGGTATTTCTAAATTTCGTAATTTTACAAATATACCCTCTTCGTTTTTCTCTTGTTTTTTTTTGCCTAACTATTTTTCTCCTTGCTATTTTTTCAACAAGATCTTCTTTCATTATTTCATGCCTTCCCTTTATTTTTTTAATTTTCTAGGAAAGTACCCATAAGATAATTATTCTTCGACATAATAATTACTAAAATATTCAAATGCTTTTATTGCTCGCTTGTATATTAAAAATAAAAAAATAAATAAGAATTGAATAAGTTAGTAAAAACTTCAGAACAAAATAAAAAAATAAAAAACAACATAGAAATCTACTAATTGTCGCTCAAAAAAAATTTGTTAAACCTTTCATAGTAATTTTTTTTGTAAAAATTTGGAAAAAAAAATAGCAATTCAAAAATTAGGATTAAAAAAGAAATTATCAAAATATATTATTAATATTGTTGAAAGTCAACTCAAAATTAAAAGTTGATATTTCAATAATTTAATGAGGCGTAGATTTTAACATTAGACTGAAGAGAATTTGTAATTAAAAAACTACCACACACATACTTTCAAGTTTTGTTTTTAATGACAAAAAGATATTATGGTCTTTTAACAACATTCAAAAATCCTTACTGAGACCTATAGGTCTTATTAGATATTTGATAAAAGTGTAGGCTTGAATAAGGATTTGTGCATTTCAACTGGATTTAATAAAGATTTTTTCATATATATATATATATTCAGTTTGTTGTAATTAATTGATTTTGGGTCCGCATGGCATTGCGTTGGGACCATATTGTTGCGAGTTGTGACCTTTGAATGAAATATTGTATGAATTTATTTGTTTTCTAATGCAACGATCTCCTCGTTAAGGATTCATAATATTTGGGACCGAGTCTACATTAAAGAAAGTTCTGAAAACAATTTTTTTATATGATAAACATAGTATTTTAAAATAATGAATACTTCATAATTATACTACTTAAAATGAGGACAATAATTAGGTTGAATTTATTATATTTATTATGTTATGTTCTTCAATAATATATATTATTTTACAAATAGACATAACTATTCTGCTATTGGAGGTGATCATATTAGAAACGTTGTTGGAAACTTAACGTCGAAACATCTTTTAATGAAAATTTGAACATTAGTTTAAAATGTTGAGATTTGCAAAGGAATAGTGTAATTAGCTAAACCCAATTTCATTGGTTAGTTTATTTTTTAATGATAACGAAAGCTAAATAATAATTCAACTTTTTCTTGGGCTTGGGGCTCCAATCTGATGGCCTAGCCAGTGAATTATGTGCTTAATATATTTGCGTATGGATATTTGTGCCCATGGATATCAAGTTTATTTTTTTGAGGCCCAAAAGAAAAACATATTTAATTGGAAAATTAATTCTCAGAAATTTATTCTTATGAAATGGATTCTCTTAATCTTGTAACCAATAATCACTTGAATATTTATTTTGAATGTGGGGAACATGCAATTTAGAAAAATACGTTCGGTAGATTAAATTTGAAAGCATGCATTTTAATATATTACATGAGACATATAAAATGTATGTTAATCATTATTTTCTCCAAATTATCAATTATAATTATCAACTTATATTAAAAGAGATAATTTATAAGTTAAAGAAGGGAGAAAATACAATTTTCCTCAAGTTTAAGCAAGTTGATGTGCTTCCACCACCAGAGAAATATGTTCCCTTGGATATTTTGATGGATCAATAACTAATCGGTTGATAGGGGTGTAAACAAGCCAAACTTTACTGTCAGACCTATTTTATGTGAGAGTAGACATTTTTTTTGGGCCTGTGTCTGGGCCTATTTTCAGCATGGCCTGTATAACCAAACAATGGGCTGCAAGCTTTTCAATGAAAATGAGGTCCAAAAGCCAGTTAATGGGCTTGTGTTAAATGGGCCTATTACTCAAAATTGTTCTAGGATATGGGAGTGGGCCAAACATTTTCTACCGTTGGTATCAAGGGTGAAGAGCGTTGAATGAGGAACCTCCGAATTTAAATAATCACAGATTATTACACTTATATAATTTGCACATTACTCCTCACTATATAATAATAATAATAATAATAATAATAATAATAATAATAATACAAGTGGGCACTCAACCTCAGGTTTCTTCCAAATGCATGAAAACTTTCCCTGGCATAATAAATAAACACACGCATCACTTGATACCACTATCATTTTTTTTTTCATTGATTTTATCCGACTTTTGGTAAACATGTGGAATGGTATGGAGATTCATATTAAAAAAAAAATGTCTATAATATGGGCCTAAGAAAGTAACCTGGGCACAAAAAAATAATATTAAACTCTCCCTGATGGATGGAGTAAATAAATATAAATATGGGGTTAAAAAAATACGTGTTGTGTTGCAATTTGTTAACGATCTCATACTGGAGCTAAAATACAAGGAAAAAATATGGATAAACATTGTGTGTGTGTGTGTAGATATTTCTTTTTCTTTCATTATTTTGTGTTTATTTTTTTCATATTGTTGGCATCAATTACATATCAGACCAGACACACGTGCCACTATATATGTTGAGATATATATATATATATATATATGGATATGATGAATGTGAAGAATAAACGATGATGGGTTGCCAAATTCAATTTGTTTCGTGTGTAAATCATATAAAAAATTTAATTAAAAAAAAGGGCCAATGGCCAATGCCGCCAATAGACATGTCAGGTGGCCTGGATTTGGCTTGTTTATGGAAATAGGTTTTTTCAAGTTGCCTAGGCTTGTAAAAGGCTTAGCCCATACAAGCTTTTACAATCTAGGCCACGAGCCCTTGACAAGCCATCATGCATGTTTCCACCCCTACCAGTCAACGTGCTTCTTGTGATGGCCTAACCAGAGATTCACATCATCCCTACGCTCTCCAATAAAAAGTTCCAATTTTAATTTTTGTTTGAGAGAGCATGAATAATGTAATACTCCGAGAATATATAAGTATTTGTCTTCTACAGGGGAATGGCTTATGGGATTCTAGAAAAGATTGGGTTTCCCTCTTCAGCAAAGTCATCAGCCCTTTTAATCTGTCTCCAAATATGGTTTCAATAGAGTCGCTACTTATAATGTTTCATCGAAAGATCATCAACTGATGATGGATAGAGGGATCAATCACCATAAGAGATTAAGGACATAAGAAACATGAAGAAGAAGAATTTTTGTATATTAAAAAAATTATTGTAAAGCCTATTAGCCTAAATTGGATGGAGATGGATATTTAGTAGTGCGTACTAAGAATATGAAAGGCCAATATAATTCTAAGCCCAACACATTCATGATCAAAACACTTCCTCTTGGGCCACAATCTACTTAACCCCACGGCCAGATGGACAAAAGGAATTAAATCATGTCGATGAAGGGGGTTAGATTAAACAGAAAGCGTTAATTATTCACAATCTAGTGATCAAAGTTTGAATTTTTTTCGAGAGATAAACAAACATTTAATATTTAATAATACTTAAATAGAATTGTCTCTAATAGAAAAATACAAGTGCTTAACGAAAAATAGTAACAGTACCCAAAAATGATAGTGTATCAAATAAAATTGCCTCTTGTATGATGATACATTTATTTGTTTAGGAAAAAAAAGACTTTAAATAGAGTTAAACTCTTATTGCACACACATATAGATGAAGATTTGGAACATATAATAGATGTTACTATGCTGTCACTTCCGACCAAAAGGAACACAGAAAAGAGAATGTTGCTGTGGAACATGACACTGAATATTCTCACCTTTATTTTCCTTTTCTACACTTTTAATTAATTAATTAAATTTCATTCATTTGGTGGCAAAGACAAAGAAGAGGACTAAGATAGAAATTGAGTAATATTCAATTCATTTAGAAACCCAATGAAGATAAGCACCATCCTCTCCTTCCTACAAGTTTCCAAAGGTAATGTGAACCTCTCAGCAAAGATTGTGCAGCCTGCAATTACAAAATTCTAAGCCCTACAACACACCCAACTTTTCATTTATGAAACTTCTTTTTGGTTTTAATTTAAATATAATGCAATGTGGGGATTGGTGCACTCGTTGCAAAGATTAGAAATATTTTATATATAGAAACTTTAACGTGTATTACTAATAATGGTTGGTCAAGTAGTGAGAGGGAATTAATTCTTCTAAATCAACTGTTAAGTAATAGAACTACTTTCAATTGAGCTTGATAATATTTAAATCTAGCCTAATACTTCTACAATCCTTAATGTAATAACTAATTGGGTAGTTGATCTTGATTATAAATGTTGGGTAATATATTTCTCATTTTTATCATATTTTTCCTAAATCACCCCTATAAATACTCATTCAACAATAATCAAATAAGATAGAGAACGAGCGAATTAAAGAAGATGATGAGATTGCTTTAGGGGAAAAAATGACAGATTAACTAATTTAATTAACATTTTTAATCTTCTTAATCTAATAAAATCAATTAGATAAATAGATACTACATTTCAGACCAAGGAAATAATATTGAACATCATATGTGTGTGCGTGTAAGTTATAATGTGTATTATGTTTATGAGTATAATTTAAGATGGCTTTATTATAAGGTGTCATGCATGTCAGTCAAAAAGATTACGCTATTGTTGGATTTAATAAGTAGTTTTATAAATATATCACAAATGTGTGAATCAATATAGAAGTGTGAACTCGTGGAGCTAGCCATTATCATAATATATCTCATATCATTGAAAACTACTTTTTAACTCTAAAGCTTTTCTAGATGATCAGTTTCTTTACAATAATCAACACATTGACAGAATGGATATGTTGGTGTTCTAGCCTGTTCACAGGTCTCCAAGCTGGATGGCTTCTCTTTTTGTTTTATTTATTTTTATTTTATTCTTACGATTCTTATGTGGGATGATATTGATGTGGAAGGCACTACACAAACGCAAAATTTCCCTATACAATTCCTTTTTAAGTATATTAACTTTTTTGACTCCCCTCTCTCTTCCTTTTTCTCATATGTACTGTAGTGAAGAGTTTTCTGAATTATTGAGCACATGACCTGATTCTATGAAGAGTCTTCTTATTATTACTGAAAACAAGAGAGAAAAGACTTGGAGGAATTGGTGTTCTTTCCTAATCAAATTTAAAGTGCGGTTACACACACACACACACACAAAATAATTAAGCTTTTGTAAGACTTTTGTACTTGGATTAAACTGAGATATCATGTGCTTTGTTAATGCTTTAATGGAGAAAGGGTGGTACAAGCTTTCGGCTAAACAGGCTCCTCTCTCTTTTGCTATCACCTTCAGCCTTTTGTTTTGCACCCAGTAAAAATCACTTCAACTTTCACCTCCTCCAATCCACATACAGACATATATATATATATAATATGTATATGTTCAGTCACATGATGCACTTTGATTTGGTCTTCAAGTTAGGTCATGTTTTGCTGCAAAAAAGCTCGAGTTTACTAAATCTTTTGCCCAAAGGCCATAATTATATTGATTCCCTAGTAGTGTGGTTATGGAAAGTGGGTTATTCATGGATGATTAATTAATCAAGCTCCTAGTTAATAAATAAACTCTTGCTTATGTATGGGTGAAGAAGCTTTCACATCATCATGATATATTATGGCCTTTATTCTTTTAATTTTTTGATTTGAATCGTTTGAAATGACATGATACTGATGGTTCAGGACAAAAAAAAAAATGATTGATGATTATTAAAGGTCATCAAATTTATTAACAAAAAAAATCAAAATTTTGGCAGAATTAATCACGAAGTTTGGTCGAAAGTTCCATTCTCTGTCTTATGATATTGCCAGCGCCTCTCCATCATAAATATTGTCTGTATTTGTAGCTGTAATTAAAAGTAGGGTTTTATTTTTCTGGATGCAACTAAAATCATCTAAAAAGCATATTTATAAAAAGAAAGTATTACACCCTTATAAAATTTGTTTTATTCTTCTTTCCAACGTATATAGAACTATCATATGTCAAATCTTAAATGTTGTTTGATAAATTTTATTGGATAATTTTATGTGAAAAGTAAATGGAGAAGTATTGTGTGTGTGTGTCTGAGTGAGTGAGAGAGAGAGAGAGAGAGAGAGATGAGGGCCACTGTCTGAAAGCATGCATTATTCAAGCAAACGCTCCTGCTTCTTTTGATGGCATCCAAAGACCCCATCAGCTATACAGCTAGCCACCTATATTATGTAACCATCAATAATAAAGTCTTATCATTTTCATCACTTCAAATCAAATCCAATACAAGAGTGTGTGTGTGTGCGTAAGATATGCACAATCATTAATTGTACTAATACTATTTTCCTATTATTTATACTTTTCCACTAAATACATAACTACTCCTCCAGTGCTACTATAAATAGACTGACAAAATGGAATTGTTTATCATATTTACAAATCATGTACACTTTTTAATTGAATTTATAACTTCTTTTTTTTTTTTGGTGAAGTGAATTTATAACTTTATCCTTCGTTGTTGATTTCATTGCCATAAGACATGTTGTATATTAAATAAGAATGAGATTGTAAAGTTGTTAAATTTTATTGCAGATTTAATTAAGTTTAAGATTTTCCTTAATATATTGGGAATGACTCATAAATAGGAGCAATGAAGTACCACTCTAATTTTATTTATAGGTTATTTTTCAAATGTTTCAGATAAATTAAGCAAAACCTTAGATAATATTAATTTTTCCTTAAAATTCAATAATTTTTTAACTTTATCTCTATTTAATACTTACTATAACATATAAGTTCAAAGTCTACGTATAATAAAGAGTAAATATGCAAATTTAGAAATGAAGTTATTGACTTGTAGCACACAGCACAATAATCTTTTTAAGCGTTGCAAATTTAGCAACAATCAATTAATATGGATGTAAATTGAATAACGTCATTAATCCTCCATAACTCTGTTAACCAGCTATCATATTTTACTATTTTTGAGGTTTAGATTTCGTTTTAAATAATTTTATCTTTCTAATGGTAATAATAACTACTCTTTTTTACCCAACTGTTCTCCTTTCTTACTCCTTTCTGCTTAACATTTTTTCTTTTGTTTATTCATAAAAAAATTTAAATAAAAATAAGTAGTTTTGATTGCAAATTAGAAAGAAAAAAATTATTTAGAAACATTTTCATGAAGAAAGTTTGGCAAAAAGAGTAATTTAGATTACCTAAATGATCCCAAAATATAATGAAATCTTAAACCCTAAAATATACCATCTAATTAACAGAGTTAAATGAGAATTAACGACGTTGCTAAATTTACATCCTTATTAATTGATTATTGTTTAATTTACACCTTGAAAAGTTAATTGTAGTGCTTATACCCAATAATTTCGATGCTCAATTTACACATTTACCTTATAA
Source organism: Vachellia collinsii (assembly GCA_006871305.1). Lineage (NCBI taxonomy): Eukaryota > Viridiplantae > Streptophyta > Magnoliopsida > Fabales > Fabaceae > Vachellia > Vachellia collinsii. The sequence continues at coordinate 29,945 of QFDD01000737.1, forward strand.
TAAATTAAAAGTAAAGTTGTACATTTACTTAAAAAACTTTAGAAACTTAATAAAATGACTTATAAATATGAACGAATAAAACCACTCTCTACCCTATAAATTATATCAATACATGTACAAGGCCCTCTCTTCTCTCGGTCTATCTTATTGATATACATCTATATATCATGGATATGATTTGTGCATGCAAGTGAGGTGGGCGTTGTTTAAAGAATTGATTGAGGAGAATAAAAATTATAATGGGGTTGGGACTTGTGAGCATTGTGCATGATATACTGTGTGTGGGGCATGGGCAGTTTTATTAAGAGCCATCATCATTTGATGGTTTTGGAAATCCTTTCTAGTTAATAGTGATTAGGTTCCTTTTTTGTTACTAGTAATTAGCTTTTTTTCCACAGAAAATCAAATGGATGTGAAATAATTGGGGACAATGAGTGCCCCAAGGACTAGAAGAACAGTGTTGTCTGTGTCTTGTATATTCACCATCAAAATTTCAAAATCCTCACAGCTCATATTTCTTTGTTATATGCTACAAGAATTAGTCGGATATTGAATTTCATCTTAAATATTACATTCGATCATTTTTAGTAATACTTGATCTTTAATATAAGAATTAATTAATTTTTTTAAAAGATTAAAGAAGGTAAATATATTACTTAAAAAATATTTATTTACGTATATTATTAAATTATATATTATTTTATAAATCAAGTAGATTACTTTAGAGAAAAATTACAAATGTAAATATTTAAAGTAATAGATTTAGCTTTATTAATCTCTCTAAAAAACGTCAATCAACTCTTAGATTAAAGATCAAATGTAGTATAAGATTCCAATCACTTTATTTCCCAAATTTATAATGTTTTATCCAAAGCATCATAACAAGTGTTTCCATTCAAGGGTAATCGCGATGAAAGAACGTAATTTAAGAAAACTAATCTATATTTATTACAAATAATCAATTTAACCAATTTTTTTATCTAACTTTTATACTAAAGGCTAGATTTAATATATTATAAAAGAAGACTTTAATTTTGCATCATATTGTTGCTACTTTATTCAAGCCTTTACCTTTTTAATATATATATGTATATAATGGTCCCTATTATATATGCACCTTTTTAATATTGCAACCCCACGAGGGCATAGATATGCCTCATCAAAATCACCATTTTCAAAAGTTGTCTTCTTTACAAATTAAAAGTCGAAAATTCCCTGACAAAAAGAGGGGCACATCAACGAGACAAATTTTAACTCTATTTTTTTAGGCATATATAAGCATATTGCATAATTAATTGTTCTTTTACAACTTATCAATATACAGGGTACGTATAATAAACATATATAAATTTTTCCAATTGGCCAAAAATAATATATAAATTTTTCAGCAAAGTTGGAAAATTGAAGATAAATCCCCTCATTACTAAATGAATTGTTAAATAAATCCTTCTACAATATGCAACTAAGGTTCTATACAATATGCAACTGACATTCTTACAATATGTAATTGAGGTTTCACCATATGTAAATAGAATTCTACAAACTTTAAAATTGATCAAGTCCTATTCTACAATTAATATGATAATTGAGAATTTTATCCTAATTCTCCACAATAAAGAGGGTTTGCATAAGAATGAATTATTTAAATTGAGTGTGAATGTTGAAACAGCCTATACATATTCTATAACCCCGACTGTTCAATGGGGAAAAGAAAGTTTGGCTTTAGGGTCTTATTCATATGCTTAGGATTCCTAACTGATCATTCTATTCCTCTCTCTGGTTTTTTTAACTTTAATTAAATTTTCTTAAAGGAAATAGAAGTAATATAAAGACACTATTGTAGGGGAGGATTATTTTGTTTTGTTTTATTTGTTCCTTTAATGAAAAAGGATGATATCGATAAAGAAATAGAGAGATATGAAATGAAAAGCGTGTCTTCATGAATCAGTTTTCCACGTTTAAGACAAAACCTAAAGCAACTTATAGGCTCCTGTGGGTCCCTCTCACGTGTCATTCTCTCATTGTTACGTGGGACAACATGTTAACTAATACTGCACATTTCATCCTATATATAATAATCTTGGCAAAAAAAAAAAATCCTATATATAATAATACTCATAATGGCTGGATAAATTATTATAAGATCTAGAAAGTCGTCATCAACAAAACCAAACTTTCATATAGTCTAGATAAATTATTATTTGGCCCTCTCTTGATTCTAATGGTGGGAACAATTAATTGATGTTACAAAAATTTATTTTCCACTTTGTTAGATATAGAATAACGCCTTTTAATTGGACCCGACCCAACAATACTTGATCAAATTACTCCAATAAAATAATCATATAAAAAAATCGATGTTAGAATAAATATGTGTGTGTGTGTCTACATTCATGGAATTCTATTTGACTTTATCAAGGTTTAGTTAAGGTATATTTGGATTAGTCGTTGAAACTACTTTTTCTATGTGATTTACTATCCATAGAATAAGTATATGAAAAGAATTTTATCTCAACTTACGTCAATTTGAATTTACAATGATATGATAAACATGCTTTTAAAGTCTAATGTGATTTTGAAAGTCAGTTCGCGCGCGCATGTGTGTCTGTGTTTCTATATAACGAAATGAATCCGTAGTACTAAGGGCAAAGTTATATAATAAATTATCATATGATTAAATAGATACTTTCTTAATTTATGAATTCATTTTTTTTTCTAAGTACAGATATTTTTCTATTACAAGTGATCATATTCTAGTTACTATCGGACATTAAATATACATATTTCTCATAGCGAGAATTTAAACATCAGTTCATTACATTATAAGAGTAATGGTCCTTTCTTATGGAGTTAACCCCGTTGTTAATTGATTTAGTTTATTCGATATTGTGATTTTTCCTTAATAAAATTCTCGACTTTCTTCGAGAATGAAATTGCATCGGATATATATATATATATATATATATGGAGCCCTAAAATGATCCTTAAACCCATTTACCTCTTTTTTACTTCTTGTATGCATCACCATATAATCGTCAATAAAATGCATATATTAGAAACTTTTTTTTAATATATCCAGGGAAAAAAGATAACGAAACATGAAACACGAGATATTTTCTTTTTTTTTTTTACAACATAATATAATTTATATATTGGTTGTTTTGAGGTTGAGGATGTTGACTATGCATATGTATGTACCAACTAAAGTTAGTTGAAGAAAGCGAACACACTATACGTACTATTCTATATAATACTGCATTTATACGAGCATTTCCCTTTAAGAAAAAGGTTATGCCATTATTAATTAATTAATTTTTAAAATAATGGAATTGTTGTTTCCCTGTTTGTCCCGGTGGTTGTCATAATATCTCTCCCTCTAGAAACAAAAGAAGAGCGAGCTGTGTCATAATTTCCAAGATATTTTTGTCGCATGCCAAATTAATCTCAACAAGTGCCTTATATATACTGATCCTATTTATGATTAAGATGGATGAGTGTCTATATATACTAATCCTATTTATAAGTCACTTCAAATATGTGTTTCAGACAAATTAAGAAAGACTTTAAATCGCATTAGCTTTGCCTTAATACTAATAACTTTTCAATTTTATCTTTATTTAATATTCACTATAACACATTACAACAACGTCAATAAATGAAAGGTAAAATTGTATATTCATATGAAATTTAATAAGGTGATTTATAAATATGATTAAATAAAATATTCTCTTGTTATCCCATAAATAGAACTAGAGGAGTATGACACATGGCAACAAAGTAAACACTTAATACATGAAAGGTAAAATTGTATATTCACGTAAAAAATTTAATAGGTTCACGGTGACTTATAAATATGATAAAATAAAAACTGCTCTCACTTCCCTATAAATAGAACCAGATGAGTGTACGGTAATGTAGGCCATGGGATTGTGTGTGTGAGAAATAACATGTTGAGTGGAGGAAGATGAAATGGAGTTTAATTAATAATGATCATTTAATCCAAATGTAAATGGGTCCCACCAAATAAATTAATTAAGAAACGCCAAATCACAGTGATTGAAAATGGAGGAGCCGCCGCTCCTACCTTCTAATTAATCGGCATGCCTTCATAATTTTATTCATTGTGGATCAATATTGGGGATGACATATTTCCATTTCACATTCATTTGATTTGAAAAATGAGACACATTTAGATATGTTTTCTTTCTCTATACATGACTATCTGATGGGTCAAATTTAAATATTATCTAATCTAATTAAAAGTAGCTCTTCCTAAAACGTTTTTCAAACTCGAGATTTTAGGTTTAAGCAGTCAAAACCTCTTTTACTATGACCAACACATATTATTCTATCCGAATCATTTTATTAGAAGGCATTAGAAGGAATAGTTGGTTCTTTAACTGATAACTCAACATAGAAGATTTAAACATGTTTAAATATTTAGAATGAATTAAACTGGGAAAAGTTTAATTTGACAATTTGTAGGCCTCATTGAATATATATATACTGAAGAAAAAATGTTGATATGGGTAAAGTAAGAGGAGCAATAGCAATGTGATGATGATGAGTAGGAGGACCATTGTTAATGTGAATGAATGAGCCATTGATGAACAACGACGACGTGTACAGTTCATACGCTCCAAAAAGGGGCAAAACAATTATTATTATTATTAATTGGGATTAATGAAAAAGAAAACCTAGCTAGCTAGCTAGCTAGTGCATGCCATATATATATAAATGAATTATCAGGTGATATAGTTATGTGGACTGTGGTCCAGGGAGAGAGCACTATGAATGCATATATGCTTGGTCCTTCAACCTTGGCACAATCAGCGATTCATATAGCTACCAAGCGTCCAACAGCAATGAGTGAGTTCAATACATATAATTACTTAAAACTGTCACCTTCACTTTTATTTTCTGTCTTTTCTCCACACACTCATGTGTGTGTAGTCATCACAATGGAGCTATACAGTCCAAACAGTACTGAATATGAATTTTTACGTAAATCGAGATAAAACTTCTCTCACATACTTACCTGATTGTGTAAAATTACTTAAAAAAACTATTCCCAGACATACCCGTAATAAAAATAGAACAGAAGCTGAATGCATACATGAGACTGAGAGGATTGCATGACAATTACAAATACCTAACATGCGTAGTGATTTTGACGATGACGATGATGGATACATATATGCATTTACGTGTTCAAAACTGCACATGATGTTAATGACAAAAAATAATATATAAACTCAGTTAAGTAAATAATTAAAATGAGGGTAAATAATCTCGGGATATATAAAAATGAGAGTCATCTATCTTTTTTCTTAGAGATTAATGATACTAAATACAAAATTAAAATATTTACTTAAGTAAATAATTATATTATATATCAGTTTGTAAGTTAATAAAGCAAATTAATTTGAATAATAATGATAAATATCAATACTTTTAAGTAATAATTTTAGCTTTTTTAATTTAAACAACAGAAATTTACTAACTCTAATATTAAAAATGGAAAATTGGTGTGTTTATGTGTATAGACAAGCTCTTTCACGGTTTTACCTTTGGCTTCTCTTATCTAATCTTTATTTGCAGAAAAGAAACTGCGCGTGTGTTAAAGTTACCTTTTTCACTCTTCAACATGGTGTGTTAGCTCTCTCTTGCCCTTTTCCACCATTATGCCAAACTTTAATACGTACTTGCCAAATTCCTAGGCTCCTAGCTACTAGTTCATCACATAACCTAACTTTCAAAAGTCATTCATCCACTTCTTCCCTGAGCTTCCTTATCTATACCCCACCGCTTCCTTATTATTGTTACATGTCTTTCTTAACCAGGCAAAGAAAGAAAGAAAGAAAGAAAGAAGCATTATTAGGTGTAGTGGGACACATATATGATAAAATTAGACAAGTGCAAGAGCATACATACAAAATCGGTAGATTCAAAACCACCGTACTGTTCAAAGGGTTTCATAATTCATGCCAAAAACAAACAGATATGGTCCAGAAACGGAGAGATATTATCATGTGTGAGCATAGAGTAAAAGACATGAAGGTATGTATAAGGCAAAAGGACTAGCGTCTAGTGCAGTAGTGCGTGACATTTCAGTTTCGTGGGGTTAATAATAATGGGATAAAACAAGTGAAAGGACAGCCTGGAGGTGATGATGTGTTGAGCAGCCAGTGGCTGAAGGAAGAGTCATAGCCAATGAGTAGAATAATGAATGGTCTTTAGTGAAATAAGGGTGTAGAAATCGGAGAATATGGCTAGGAGTATGTTTAAGAATAACTTGATTTTACATAATTTGAAGTAAATATGTAAGAAAAGTTTTATCATAACTTGCGTAAAAATGTTTCTAGAAGCTCTTTTAAAAAGTAACCAAACATGCCCTGGATCTTAAATCAGTAAAATAATATTTAAAAAGTTTTCAGGACTTGTCATCATTGATAAATCCTTTAAATTTGTAGATATTGTTTCTTATTTATTACCCTGTGTGATTCTCCCTATTTGATTCAGCAGTGTTATAATATATTGCCCTCTCACATGCACACTAAATCCCAGAGTGGGTCTCTCATGTAATCCTCTTGTTTTTATTTCCGGTTCCCTATTACCAACAAACTGCATCGCTACAAATGTCAATCACGTGTCATGCATAGTGACCACTCATCACATTATCAAGAATGGGAAAAAGCTAGCATATTAATATGAAAAGAAATATTGGATATTATTTATGAGAGTATATTATATTATTATTTATTCACGAATTAAATACACAAAGCACACATGAAAAGGCCCCAAAGACCTATTCAGTTTTGTTTTAGCCAATTCGGCTACATTTGAAAAGAGGGGTTCACTTCATACATTCCCTCTATGGAAAAACAAATAAAAAAATGCCAAAAATTAAAACCTGTAGAGACGTGTGTTTCCCCCGTATCACACGCTCGCGGACGCCACCCAATATGGAGTCCTGTAGGTATAG
>QFDD01000738.1:0-39533 GCA_006871305.1 Vachellia collinsii
TCATCTCCATCCCCCAACTTGCATCTAACGTTCTCAACTTTGGCCGACTAATCCCTCGTAATATGGAGATATCCAAATTCAATGTTCGGTAGTTTCTCGAGTAGGATTAGATTGACTCCAGTAGAGTGATGCTTGCACATTAGGAAAAAAAAAGAGTTTTTTTATAGTCATGTGACGAGAACCAACGCTTGTTGGTAGAAAAAGTCAATTTTTAGATGAAAATATATTAGGGAGGATTACTAGGTGGTCTCATATGAATAATAGAATCACTAAAATGTTCTACAACAAGTGAGTAGCATATAACTTATCCCTATTTCTTGTATCAGATCTTATCATTATATGTTTAGTTATTAGATTGTCTATGTAGAAATGCGTCCTAATTTTCTCAAGGAACATGATGAGACTGTGAGGCAAAGAGTTTGAGAGAGTTAGTTGAGTTAACAGCAGGGGAAGATGTTTTATCTTTTAGGTTTGTAACACTCACTGTCAAAGAAGCACTTTAGAAGCAGAACTTTCAGGTTCAGATGCAGTACAAGTCATAAACCAACACGCAGAAGCTTGGACAAAATCTCATGATAACTTGACTGTGATTTTGTTTTTTCTCCCAAAAAAGAAGAAGAAGAAGAAGAAGGTAGGCATGGCAGGGCAAAATAAAGAAATGATTAAATACAAAATGACATGTCAAAAGTGAGCGTTTTAAATATGAAAATGAGATCTTTTTGCTGTTTAAGCATCCACTATGCGAACAAATGATTTGTCCTTTTAAAATTAATATTTCACTTTGGTCTCTCACGCATAAACAGATAGTGCACTTTTATCAATCATCATTATTTTAAGAAATTAAACTTCATATGTTAACTTGTTAAGATTTTAATATTGGAATTTTTTTTATTAATCAAACTAATTGTATTATGAGTCAGAAGACTAAAAAGCTAATTTATAAAATTTAACAACTAAAATGAAATATCGTGTAAAATTGAAGGATTCCTTTTCAATTTGATCCTTAGTAAATAAAATCACTATCAATAATTTCCTGGTATCAAATTGAAAACTACCTATGTGTGATAAAATTTATTTATGGATGACTAAATTAGAATATATAATCTATAAAAGAATAAATTAAGAAAACATGATAAACGTTCACTGATTTTTTTTTTTAAATATTGTAGTGGCTACTTTTGTAACTAAAATTTCCCATTCCTTTCTTTAGTGTCTACCTCCTCCTCATCATCATGAAGATTTATCTCTGAGTACTTTCTTGATTTTTTTTTTAAGAAATTTATTTCTCGTCAAGCTTGACCTCCATAAAAATAATAACAACCACATCACAATATAATATTTTAATACTATGTTATAGAATTTTACCAAATGTAGGCTTATTTTAGGTAATGTGTTGTCCTATGAAGCATATTAACATATGAGCACACAATATTTTTTAATTGGGGTGGCTGTCGTTTTGGGTTGGTTTTGTAGTGGGAAAAGATATGATAAGATATGATTGTGGGAAAAGGATTATTATTTTGGAGAAGAAAAATAAATTTTAAAAAAATGAATAGTAGAGTGAATAAAGTGAATAAATATTAATAATCATCATCAAAGACATATTGTGATGAAAAAGAAAGTTAGAGGAACGGAAATTGACATGAACGGTGGAGAAACGCCAAGGAAGAACAATCATGTTTGCATGATTGCTTCAACCAAAAATATGATAGGTGGATTGTGGGCATATGAATTCTGGATATGCTCTTTTTTTTAATTATTTCTTTAATTAATTTAGGGTTAATTTCTTGAATTCCACCCTTAAGATGCTTATAATTACTACAAAGAAAAATAGATGAAAAGTTCCTGTTTAAAAATATTGGTGGCAATAAGAATTTGAATTGGAATACCAGTAGTGTAAAATAAGTTAGATTCTTCTTACAAAAAAAATTTTAAAGCATGAAATTTTCACTGATTTTTCTTATTATTGAATTGGAATCCATAATCAATCTCCCATTATTAAGATATTATATAGGGAATATGATAACAAAATTTCAAGAAAGTACAAAAATATCAAAAAGGTCATAAGCATTTATTACTAATGGTTAAAAGACTTGTTAATAAGACTTTTTGATTTATACTGCTTCTTTTAAAATTTTGATGTTATTTTCCTTATTATATATGTGATTCCACTTATAATTGTACTTTAAGTGCGGTCAACTCAACTAATATTATATATATATATTGTTTCGTGGGACTTAATATTAATTTATATTTTATATTTGCCCTTAATTTTGGAGCTCTCAATTATTGCAAAAGAAGCATATGATGCTGTGGAAGGCAATATTCAAGAATTTTTCTTTTTATTTTACTTTCAATTGATTGTCATATCCCAATAATTCAAAGAGTATCTTGCACTATCTTTCCTCTCATCTAATTTTAAAATGAATTTATAGTTTTGTGGTGTGGTGGCCCTTTTCTAAAATGACATGAGGATTATCTTCCGTAAGCTCTTTTGCAATTGTTTTAGGGATAAATTATCATATTAGATATGGTAAAACTAGCATATGCAGAGTTCTTTCTTTTAGAAAAATAGAGAATTTTGTCTAAGAAAAACATATTAACGTGGTGATAAATTTTTTAAAAATATTTTTTTTTGAAGAAAAAATTGATAGAAAAGTTTATGTTTGAAAATTTTAATGGGTAAAGCACCTGAATTTAAGTATCAATATTAGATTCTTTTGACAAATAATATTTTTAAATAGAAACTTTTGGTCCCTTTTTTTAAGTGTCACAAAATTTGCAAGACTCATATTATAATGTAACAATTTGTAGTAAAATTAATTTATAACAAGTATGCTCACATTTAATGTCTGAAAATGTTTTAAATATAATTGTTTCTACTAGGAAGGTAGGTATATGTAAAAAAAAAATGGGGGATGTATTTATAATTTTTGTGAATTAATGTAAACAAGGTGAATTAATCCAAATTGATTTGTTAGTCAAGTTTGCAGACGAATTAATTAAGATAGTAGTCAAGTGAAGCAACGGAATAACTTTTTGCAGCACCTCTCCTAATTAATCCAGATTAATTAATTATGCCATCCTACATTTGCTTCATTCCAACATAATCAATAATATCAAGTTGGATTGATTTTTGTATCTAAAACTCATTTGAATTTAATCAAGTCCTTCATTACTATTTCAAAACAAGGTTGTGCATGTAACATGGAATCCAGTCTTACGCGTTCTAATCCAATCCAATCTTATCCAACTTGATTAAGAAAAAAACAATTTGATGAGATATCGGATTGACCAAACCAGGTTAACTGGTAGGGTCAGATCGACTTTCGAGCTAATCTATCAAATCATTTGATCCAGTTTAATCTAGTATAACTTTTTTTTCCTTAAAAAAAAAAGAAGGGCACTCACTATTTAGCCATCTACTCTCTTCCTCCAATCCCATCAAATAAGACATCACTCCCTTTGTTCATACTCTCTTACTCACTCCTCATTAGGACATCAAATGTCTCACTTCTTTATTTTTTTTTTTTGAGTCTTTTATAATTGAAACAAGCCGGATAGCCCAATTTAACCCGATCCACTCAAGATAAGTATTAGTTTATGTTCAGGTCAAACTAGATCATGGACTAAATTTTTAAAACGGTGTTATTTTGGACTGGATATCATATTGACTTAGTGTGATCTTTGCACACCCCTCCTATAACTTGTAGATCTTTTGCTAATTAAACAAAAAACTTGTAGATTTAGAATGCCGTTAGTAAAAAAAAGTAATATTTTTAACAATTTATACTTTTGGCTATTGGGTGGCATTTTATTCCTCTCTCTAAATCTCTCTTAATTACAATCGTTTTTAGTTAATTTTTAGCATATTAGTATAATATTCTTCCTCTGCGACCATTATAAAACAATCATATTGTTATCCAGTTAGATAAAACCAATTTTTTAAAGCCAGAGTGAAAAAGATAAAATACTTAGCTAATATCAAATCATTGTCATGTTAGGTTTAAAACAATCCTTGTTAATAAATTTTGAGAAATCACTGTGAAGTTTTGACAAAGGAATTCAATAATTAAAACATCCGACAAGTGGACAATCATAAATATGTTGTCATTTTTTACATAAAAATCTGTCATTATATACTAGTTACTTATTGTTAAATATGTTTGAGACACATGGTATAATCGTACTTAGATAAATGGTAGACCACCTTTCAATCAAATTACCATGTACCAAAGAAAATTCTAATACGCTGATGAGTTCACACTAAAACGTTAGTCAAGTTAATACTTTCAATTTTTGTATTTAAAGTAATATAATGTAATTTATTCCATCTTATCCTTATTATAAGAGCCTTCTAAGTAATTCACATATACCAATAAAAATAGTTAAAGCATTAAATGCATTATAAAATTCAAGTTATTTTGAATATTACTTGTATTAATTACACTAAGTTCTAACATTAGATTAATTTCTCCTCTCTCACTATCTTTATTGAATATGGGTTTATACCAAAAATATTTAATGCTTATTAAAACCAAGAGAAAGCCTCTTATAAAAAAAACTAAAGAAACCTTCAAGAAGGGCTTCTCCAGAAATGACCGGATGAAGAATTTCAATTGCTATATGCATATATTATTTAATTATTTATCTTTGAAACCAACCACTTTTTCTAATCATTTTATAAGTTACTTCTAGTATATTTTTTGTGGATTAAGAAAAATCTTAAACTTAATTAACTTTGCATTATGGTTTAACAACTCTACAATTTTATCTTATTTAATATATTAACAACTTTACAACTTTATCTTATTTATAACTTTATATTATTTGATATTATAAGCTATGAGAATAAAGTCAATATAATAATAAATAAAGAGTAAATTTATACATTCCATCTAAAAATTTTAATGATGTGATTTATAAATAAAACTAAAAAATTCATTCATGAGTATTTTTTTAAATACAATATAAATCAATAATTAAACAATCTTCTCTGCCCATTAATTAACCTTTTGATAATTAAATTTGAACAATCACTTCTCTCGTGTATTACTGCATTGTATAAGAAAAGCACCTAAGTAATCTCAAAATAGAAGAATCTCCCTTCATTTTATTTTACATTTTTTAAATTCAAACAATCATGAATCATAAGGGTTAACATTAGAGAATAAGAGCTCATAATATCGATTTTCATTAAAAAGAGAATATCGATTGGATCAAGCCAAGGCAGGACAAGATGTACTTTAAGTTTGACCAAAATTGATTGACCATTCCGATTGATCCCTTTATGAATAATGATAACAAAAACAAGAATATGGATCTTGATGCCTTCGTTTCAATAAAAAAGTAATTATAATTTCTATCAATACTTTTATGAAACTAATTTTTTTTAAAATTAATTCTCTTTTATTGATTTAATGCACCTAACATTTTTACTCGCACAAAATAATAATTTCTTATATCAGCTACAGCTAAGCTAAGAAAAGAAGAGACATAATGCATACAACGAGGCTTCAATTTTCCGCAGGTTGTTTGCCAACTTTTCAATTTCTTGATTTTGATGATTGCTTAGATGCCATTCTCCAGATTTATTAGTTAATTAAATTCATTAATTACTAATTATTCTCCCTTATCATTTTCGAACTCCTAAATATTTTAATAATTAATTATTACACCACGTTCTACGATGCCCCCACTTGGCCAATAAAACACTATTCGTTTCTTAATTTGTACGACTCACTACTCCCTGTGAGGTCGGCGAAAAAATAAAAATAAATTATGACAGTGTAATTAATAAATAATTAGGATATGATCTAGATTGTAGCCCTACTCCTGACAAACTAAGGTTATTAATTATCGTTATTAGTTGGTGTTGTTGAGGTTTTAGATGACACTGCACGTGATATGATGAAGCATCTTTAGAGATATTTTATTTTTTTTAATTAATTATATAACTTTTTTGGTTACATGAACGCCTTACGCCTGTATTCATTTAATAATTAAGAGTCATTCAGTTGTGAGTCGTGCCATGTATTAATTAATAATTATATAAAAATAGGAGCAATGAATCTCAAGAAATGTCCAAATTATTATATAATTAAGGGCACTCATTTAGGGTATACAACCTTACAATTTTGTCTTCGAATAGTGCTTTCGTTGTGGCGAATTTCTAGGTCAAGCCATCTTAGCTATTCAAAACAAAAAAGAGTTTCTTGTTTGGGGGGAAAATATTCTTTTTTTTTAAGTTATATAAGATATACAATTATCATTCATAATCTAACTATGGGAGCATTTGGTTGCACATACCAAGATTATTTTTTTATGATTGGAATTGAGAAATCATTTATTACTGTAGTGAAATATAATTTTGTATTAAAGATAAAAAATTGTTTAATGGAAGCGTTCAAAGAGAAAGGGGATGGGAGAATCAGAAAACTACACCTTAATAGAATTACTTCTCTTATCACCAAAAAAAAAATTACTTCTCACCGTTTTTTAATTAATCTCTCTATAAATATGAAAAATAAATAATAGATTCCTTTCATTTTTGTTTGTTACACACATTTCTGTATACAGATTGAGATTGGACACCCAACTATATATTTAAAAATTAAAATAGAGAAAATCAGTGATAAATGGCTGTTTAAGAATTTTGTTGATCATAAAGGCTTAAATTAACATACAGGTACTTTCTGTATGTAAAATCTCTGAATAGTATTAGTATTTTCTTATATGAAAATATTTCAGATCTTTCTAACTATTTATTGTTTCAAATAGATAATTTTCACCAATTTTTCCTCTAAAATATGAGTCTTTATCACTTATTTTTGTCTAAATTATAATTTTTTATCCATTAAACTTGATAACATTCTAATCGAAGTTGATTGATAATAGTACAAGATATATATAATTTTCGTAGAAAGGAAAAAATGAAAGAAGAAATATATATATTATTAATATATGTATTGAGATGAAATTATTAGGGATAATATTGAATGAAAGTTGAAGAATGTTATGTTGGGTGCTTGATGATGTGTATATATATATATAATAAGATTAAGTAATTAAGAGGAATGTGAGTTTGAAGAATGAAATGATTCGGTGAGCACTTTGTTGGGGTTAGCCTCCATGCCTTACTTCTTTCTCAAGTCTTGTTCATTTCTGTTTCATTACTTCCCCTCTGGCTACTATATATATTATCATTATATATATATATCATCTATTGCTTATATACTGGATTCTTGTTTTATACCCATATATATAGCTCTTTGCAAACAACTCTAAAAGTACTGTAGCTGTAATCTTCAAATTAAATCATATATCCAAATCACATCATGATCGATCGGCTGAAGTTTTCTCCGATCTCATAACAAAGTTCATCGACATGTTTTGCGACACTCTAGAAGGTTAATTTCTTGTGTTTAACCAAACAATGAGAGATACAATCTTGGTAACATCCTTCTTCCATGCGCCTCTTTCAATATAAATTTCCTCAATTCTCTTCCAATATTTCACCCAACAGTGTAAAAAATGAATCGCCATAGTATTTGTAATTCATAAATTATACATTTTATATCTAACATTGACATTAATAAGCTACCTACCTATGATCTTCAATATAAGTCTCGTTGACTTTTTTTAGGGAAGATTAAAGAAGATAAATAACCTACTCTAAATTATATATGTTCTGAAATACTTATGTGTATAATTGAGTTGTATCAATTTTGTAAATAAGATGAATTAATTTGAAAAAAATGATAAATATTTCAGGTTATTTAGTTTATTTAAATCTTTTCAGAAATGCTAATACATTAAGGATATGAGCTAGTATTTACTAAGAAAGTAATGAGAATGGAAAATGAAAAGTTGGTCATATTCATAAAACCAAATTATAACCTAATAATTTATTATTAATTTAAAATGACCAATCTAAAAAGAGAACCTCAACCCAAATGTTACGGCATAAAATGGAAACTTCCCTCGTGCTTGAGTTGGTCAGAAAGTCACATTCTCTATCTAAATCCTTTTTCAATGGAACTTCATTCACTTTCATTCTCCCTCCTCTTCCACCGTCCATCAAACTCCAATCCAACGCTCTTAATTACCTAACCCTTCACCATCCATCACCAACATCAAACTAAATCCATGAATTTTACACTAGCTTATCTATGAATTTTCTAGGCAACTCTCTCTCTCTCTCTCTCTCATATTGTATCTTTTTTTTTTAAAAAAATAAAACTCTCATCTCGTATCTAAACCCAGACTTTACACAATTTCCCAAATAAAATATTGCTCCATGCTTTCTCTTTTCTCTTATCTTGACCATTTCTCTCTCCTCCGTCTCCTCTATATAACCCTAACCTTTCTTCCTCATCTTCATCAGCCTCCTAGCTCCTTCATCTCCCTCTCCACTACTTCACTTGCTCTCGCTCATATCTGCATCAAACGTCTTCTTCAATTCTGTTCTCTGCTAATGGAGTCTGTAGCACCGAAGAGACCTAGGCCCCAAGAAGAAGAAGAAGAAGAAGTTAACAGTGAAGAATCATTAAAGAGGCAAAGGCCTTACAGCCACATACTCTCTCTCCTCGAATCAGAAGAAGAAGAATCCCCACAAGATCTCTCTCCTCTCATCACTACTCTCCAAGAAGAAATCACTTCTTCTTCTTCTTGTTCTTCTTCTGATGAAACCCTTTTGGCTCCACCGCCTGCAGAAAATTCCCAGCAAGTCGTCGTCCACCCAGAAACTTCTGAAACACCTTTCACACCACCTGTGATGAGACATCTTCTAGAAGCTTCTGACGATGAGCTTGGAATCCCAAACAGTACTACAGGGTGGGACTTTGGGGATGATTATAATATGTTTAGTGGCGGTTTTATGAATAATATCGATGCTTCAGAAGATATTAATGGGTTTGCTAATTCTCTGTGTGATGGCTTGTGGGAGCTCGAAGATGAGACTGCTAATTACTATACTTTGTTGCAGTCCCAGCTTTTTATCTAAGCTTCATATAATTTTGTTGAGAACCTCTCTCAGAAAGAACAGACACACAGATAGGACCCAATTTTTTTTTTTTTTAAAGTTTTCAATTTTTAATTATCTGCTTTTGTATAAAGATTATGGGATGGGATATTGGAATGGTATTATGCTAATTAATGGCCTAATTAACAAAAGCAGCGTGTTGATCAACCAGTGTCTTCCCTTCATTATATTACTTTATCTTTAGTTTTGTTTAAAACAAGAATTGAAGAGATATTTGACCATGGTTTTATTAGAATGATTTGACAAGTTATTGCTTGTTAATTTTATTTTGGAATTTTGCTTTTATATATATATATATATATAGAGAGAGAGAGAGAGTTCAGTTTCATAACTCCAGATGAGGCTAATTATAAAGGATTTTGATTGATTCTATCTCATGAAGCAAAACAATTGATAATAAGAGGATTGAATATAAGGAATTTGATTACTTTTCAAGTAAGGTTTAAGTTAGATCTAATTAAATCATAACAAACATATGATATGTTTCTGCTTCCTCATTTTATTTTAGATTTTAGCTTGAAATTCATTTCATAACGGACTTGTGATACTAACTTCAGAGGAATCAATTAAAATAATAACCACCAAATGCAATTGAGTCAAGAGGAATGAATTTAATATTCTTTTAGTTTAGTTTTAATCTGGAATCTTGTGAAGAAAAAAAGTTATACTAGAAAAACCACTTATATATGTCTCATTATTCAAATAACAAATTATTCATGCAATCCAACAAAACAATTTATTCATGCACCAGCAGGGCGGAGCTTCAAACATTTAATTCTTAATGCATTTTGTATTACTATTATTAGTAAATTACATATATTTTTATTTTTAACGTAGATACTTTTTGATTAATTATCTTATAGTTTAATATAATTTCAATTCTTGATAAAAGATAAATTTTGATGCAATTTAAAAAAAAATGCAATTTACATTAATTTTAATGGAGTTTTGTATTGAACGTCTTAAGCGAAAGTCTTATATTTACATGGTATACAAAGATATATCACCAATAAAAAAATAGTGTGACCAAAAAAATCCAAATATTAAATAATACAAGCAAAATCACAATATATATATAATATCAAACTTATTATCACCAAAAATAAAATAAAACATCAAACTTATTCAAATTAGATAACGCATTTTTTCCCAAATTTCTATGAAATATAGGGAGATGTTACATGATAAATGAATACATATTTTTGGTGATTTCCCGTTATTTTTCTCCCATTATGCTATCCCTTTTTATATTTTCTTAAAATTTATCCTTTCTTTGCTAAATCTTCAAATCTGATAACTTATTCACAATCTTCCCAGTTAATTGTAAAAAAAAATATTAAAAGAAAAGAGTTAAAAATCGAACGATACATATAAATATTTCAGAATATATGATATAAATTACTAAAAGAAGATGAGTTAAAAATCCAAGGATTTGGTTTTTGATCGAACTCAATGATGTTATAATCCATGTGACCAAGGTTACCTAATGAGATAAGGTTTTACTGTTATTGTATTCAACTTCATTAATTTTCTAAAAAAAATCAAGGGAAAATGATCACAAAATGTTTTTTGAATTATCTAAACCCTAAATGGTGCCATTACTTTGTTAAATGACAAATTGCTATTTGTTAGCAATATATCTTTTTGATATTTATGCGAAATGATAAAAATGCCTCTCATGTATAAAAAAAATAAAGAATGAGGCACCTCGCGGGCGACCGAAGCTCTGGTGGACAATGGCTTTTTAAGGCACAATTGGCTTTTTTTATATAAAAAATTTACATGGGAGCCAAGGTAGTGGAGGTGGGATTTGATCCCACCCCACCTTGGTTCCCTAGAAGTTTAGTTACCATTGGGCCATGAAACCAATTTAATAATATATTATGTGCAAATATATAACATATATAAGTAAGTAATGTTTTATATAGTGACAACATTTGTAATGGTGTTGACAACTTTAATAACAACATTTATTACATTCAACGGTGTCATTATTATGTTTTTAGGAGTTGTCAATACCATACGAAGAGTTGTCAATCAAATCAACGGAGCAACAGAGGCAACACAGTAAAAAAGTTATCAGTAGTATAAGAACACTTGTCAATTCTTTTGCAAAAGTTGTCAATGGGCTAAGAATTTCAGTTTTTTAGAACTCAATAGAACAATGCCCTAACATGAGATGTTGTGGAAAGTATAAAAATATTTATCATTTCATTAGTCAGAATTGTCAATACTATATGAAAAGTTGTCAGCCAATTCAACGAAGCAGCAATAGCAATCAAGGTGGCTCGTTAAGTTGGTTGACAACTTTTATTGACAATTCTGACAAATGAAATGACAAATATTTTTATGATTTTCACTACATTTCCTTTTAGGGTGCCTATGTTGATAGAATTGGAAAACCAAAATTGTTAGCCTGTTGACAACTTTTGCAAAGGGATTGATAAGTGTTCTTATGCTACTGACAATTTTTCCTCTGTGCTGTCTCTGTTGCTACGTTGAGTTGGTTGACAACTTTTCATATGGTATTGACAACTTCGACAAATGAAATGATGAATATTTTTATGCTTTTCATAACATCTCCTTTTAGGGTGCCTATGTTATTCTATTGAGTGCTAAAAACCCGAAATTCCTAGCCCATTGACAAATTTTGCAAAGGGATTGATAAGTGTTCTTATGCTCTTGACAACTTTTCTACTATGTTGCCTCTATTGCTCCATTGACTTGGTTGATAACTCTTCGTATGATATTAAAAACTCCGAAAAACATAATGATAACACCGTTGAGTGTAGCATACATTGTTATTGAAGTTATTAATACCTTTATAAATTCTGTCATTCGTATTACAAAAGTTGTTACTATGTAAAACATTAATTGCTTATATGTGTTATATATTTGCACGTAATATATTATTAAAGTGGTTTGGTGGCCCAATGGTAATAAAACTTTTAGGGAACCAATGTGGGGTGGGATCAAATCCAGTCTCCACCACCTTGGCTCCCTTTAATTTAGAAAAAAAAGTCCACTATGCCAAAAAAAGCTCAAGCCAGAGCATTGGATAGGTGTGTCTCATTCTTTTTTTTTTTTTTTCCATACATGAGGGGCATTTCTTTTATTTCGTATAAATATAAAAAAGACATATTGCTAACATATAACAATATATCCTTTAGCAAATTTATAGCACAATTTAGGGTTTAGATAATTCAAAAGGCATTTTGTGATCATTTTCCTAAAAATCAATTAGGATCGGGCAGTTTATAAGAAGGGATGTTTGGTTAATTGCTTGACCTTGACTGGTGAGGTTGGGAGGACCAAGGCCATAGAAAAAAGAAAGCGCCGTGCCGTATCCTCCATGTTCCACAGTCAAGTCTTCTCTATCTATATTTTCTTTCTTCTCTTTTTGAAGGAAAAAACAAAAGAAACTTGATTCAACTTGTTTACTTGACCTGAGTCATTGACTGAACTGACACGAAAGTCCCAAAACAACCCCATTGACTCTGACCACACAACCCCATGAGGTTCCGACATCAATGTTTGAAAATGCCTCTGTAACTGACAAGAATGAGTGACCAAAAAAAGGGACTCTACCATTCGGTGGCTTCTTGAGAAGAATCCAACAACCCAATCAATCAAAATTTGCCAAGTTTTGATTGGTGTTTGCGTCACAGGAAATGCAAGTTGAAGCTTTCAAGGATCAAGTCATTACTGAAATTGAAGTAGAGTTGTGAACCCAGAGAGCAATCCTGGCTAGAGAGGCAATCGACCCATTAACATAAAGAATGTAAATCAAGCCCTAATTCCAAAGAAATACTCCACACAATAAAAGAGACGCAACATGACTGTGAGACCAGAAATCACAAGTAGGTTCCGTGCTTATCCAACTCACAATATGTCCACTTTGGAACCAATTTCCCATTTATCTGGCTTTCATCCATTTGGGCTTTTGCCTTCAACTTTTTCTTTTTTTTGAATAATAAGACGTACAATTCTAGACATCTTTTGTTTACCAAAATGTTTTCTTGATAAAAAGCCATAATTTTGTATTATTACAGAAGTTATACATTGTCATGCATTTATTAATCAATTTCATAATGAAATATTAAGAGTTAATCATAACATACTTTTCATTTACAAATATATACTAGCTGTACAAAAAATGAGTCAGCGACTACAACGTGAAAGCTACAAAGTCCCTGTCATTCATAACACTGATAAAGATGATTAATGATTACACGGAATAAAAACACAGCATTACTCTAAAATGTGCATCCAAGAATCCAAGTGGAATAGAACAATGTTGTCCATGAACCATGATGTTTGTCAGATATTAATCAATAAAATGTTAAACACTTGAGATTGTTTGAAAAATGGCAAGGGAACAGAAGTTTTACGAATAAACTAATGACTTGAAGTAAATCAGGAATTGAGGAAGGTCGATATGTCAAAATTGTGAGTCATTCTCAAAAACAAAACCCTCCAACCTAAGAAAATGGGGAACCTGTATTTCGCCCATTTCCCGTCGTAGTAAGCTATTCATGATAGCATATCACGGCTTTAATCCAAGGCTCACTCTTCATCTTCCTCATCTCCATCACCCCCAGCAGCTTTCTTAGCAGCTGCCCGCTGGTTCCTTCGTTTCACTCTTCCAGGACGTCCACCACCGAATGGACTCGTTAGTGAGAAGTCAATGTGCTTTTGTGAGTCTACCCTCACCATAAACGATGGAATATTCACCACCTGCCTTCCAACCCTGTTAAAGGGAAAAAATTGAAAATTAACCATTGTATAAAACCACGGACCTGTGATGTGTCCATGCATCCTACTACATATTAAAGAATATCCCCAGTATATAAAAAAAATGCCTCATCAGGAAAATTTGATAAGGAGGGTGGAAATGTAGAAGAGTGGACAAATGCGCTATATTACGATTATAAACATGTCCACCATAACCATAAAAAGTCAAGTAACAAACATGAACCGCCTTTATAGTATTAGTATTGTAAGAGAATGTGCAGAATATAACAATCACCAAGGAAGGCAGATTTGGCTTCACTTATCTTCCACTTTCATAGATGAAACTATGAAATATGATGCCACTTCAATCAATTGGTATTTCTTAGGAAAAATAATTTAAGATGCATGACACAATCCTTCCTTAGAAAGTGTTATTTTCTCAGGGATGAAGGGATTATAGAGAAATAATTTGCTTCATCCCACATTTTTCCATGGATGGATAATCACTCATCCAAAAGTCACTGCCCTATCAACAACTACTAGTTACAGACCCAAAAAATTGTGCACGCAGCCACAGGATGAACTTTGGCTACTTCTCACAAAACTTAGTTGATTCCTCCAACTCCAAGAATAACACCATTAAAAATCAACTTTGGCAGCCAAAACTTAAATCTAGTGTACATTTAAGATACTAAGACCATCTGTCCAGACAATGTAGGACCAAAACTACGTAAAAATCAGATTGTTTCCATAATCATTTGCAGTTTTAATTCAATGCCAATAACTTTTCCACCTCAGAAGAGTTGATAAATAAGATAAATTTTAAGACGTTTCAATCGCAAAATAAATTTCTAAAACCAGCAGAAAGTTACAAAGCTCTAGAGAATAAATTTCGTGCCTTATATGCCTCTGCCTGATTAAAACTCTAGCGTGGTGGATGGATTTGGCCATGCCGGACTTGAAGACGATGCTCGAGGAAATTCTCGACGGTAAGAGCCAAGACGTAATCGAGTTAGTTCTGGCTCTCATCGAGCATACCATATCTGTTCATCCTCCTAAGAAGAGCTTCACCTTCAAAGATACGACGAGGATTTTTCTCATCAAGCGTGAGAAGCATTCTAGCCGCATTACGTATCCGGCTGAGCGCATACTGAACCCTCCATAGCTCCCTCTTGCAGCGAAGGCCGTACTCTCCTACGAGCCTGAGCTCGTGATCTAGACGCTCCTTCTCGTATGGACGACGAGGCTTCTTGAAGGTTTTCCCATCTGCATTGCCACCGAATGTCACTCACAAGATCGCAAACAACAAAGTCGGAGCAGAAACGGCACTTACAGTTTCTGTAGAACGAGACGTGCACCATTGCGACCTACTCGTCACTGTCGATGCCCGCCAAGACCAGAACCGATACAAAGTTTTCGTCTTTTTCGGAGCTTATATACCTCTGCTTTAAAATATAAACCCTAATTTCCTATTGGCTTCTCTGAACTATGTTTTTTCTTTTATTGTAAAATTATAGAAGTTTAAAAGCCTTTTTTGTTTTTGCCCACAAAAAATGTTTTGGGCCGAAATAGATTATCGAATGTTTTTGGTATATCATGAATCATAAGTAAATAGTTTATATGGGCACCTTCAAAATGCCCATCTCTATGTATATCAAAAAAAAAAAATGGCCATTTCTATTTTATATTTCTGCTATGGGTTTGCTTAATGAGAATTGGGTATGCTTGGGTCGAGTGAGTTTAGTTCATCTTGGAGGAGCTGTTTTTTTTTAAAACAAAAAACCTATAAAAAGAAAATATTGATTGCAATTAAATTTTTGAATATCACAACTCAAACTTTTAGAGATCAATCTTCTCACAAGATCTTTAATTGTGGTTCTCCCTCAATCTCAAAAGAAAAATCCAATAGATTTATTTTTCTTTTTCTTGACGACAAATCTTTTAACATTTAAATTACCATATCAAAGTATCAACGATGACTCAACAGTTTAAAATGTTTTTTTTTTAAAAATTAAATGATCATATGTCATGCTTGTCTAATTTGACTCCATTTCAAAAACAAGCGTACGTGTTTCATTTGGGTTCAAGTCCAACTATACATCTAATCCTGAGGTTTTTTGGAGGGTATATGCTAAAGGTTTGAAATTACAGGATCAATACACAGCCTCCCACAAACAAGGGATTGAATGTAAGATTAATTACTCTTAACATGGTAAACCAATGTTTGAATTCCCACTGGCAGAGATACTCATATTTAATGCGTGACAATATCTCAAATAGGATTGTCTCCGATCAAAAAATACCTATGCTTAGCAAAAAAATAAAAGAAAAATACACAACCTCCTCCCTCTTACAAGAAGTTTACCTACCACTGGCATCAAATGAGAAGCATGAAATTTACCGCATGGAGCTCGGATAATCCGAGATGTCAGGTGCTGAGTGTAAAAGGGGCATGGATAAGGTCGAAGTTACATTACAGATCTATTTGTCATGCTTTGTTGAATATGCCTAATAACAAAGTCTGAAAGCTTTAATTTCGTCTGCTATACAATAGGCCAGAGGGAATGGAGCATATGCTCCACAGGCATTCGCACTGTAACAGACAAATAAGTACACACGACTAAGATGCAGCTATACTCAACAATGGGATACAAAAAATATTTTCCCTTTAATTTTCCCCCATCTCAGTTTAAAATTTTTGGGAATATTAAAAGTTCCTCCTATGCCTTCATCTAATTTTCATATTCTACTGTCAACAAAGGACCTTCAATTTCAGGAGAGGAGGAGAATGGGAAGAAGATAAGAGAATTTACAATTTCCAGAGGGTCCGAAAATGATGGTTGTGTGAAGCCTTCTGTTGTTCCAAGCAAACAAGTGCCGTTGCTTGCTGCATTCTATGTAGCAACTATGTTATGCCGCTCCAAAACTTTGGTCCCATTTTCAGCCCACCACTTTTCCGCTTCCTGTTCTGTGAAATGTTTCCGACTGCAAAATCAACTTTGCATTCAGTGTACAGTAAATCGAATCCAGTTACAAGCAATTGATTAAACAAAATACATTATCTTCTAGTTAAAAAACATAATTAAATAAATACGTTTTTATATGTAAAATAAAATATTTACAGCTTGCTTCCTCATTGATCAATATGTTCATAAACAAAATACATCAACCATAGAGCTTCTAGATTGGAAACATGAAATACAAGTCCAGTTCTTAAATGTTAGCAATCAGTTTCTTCAAAACTTAGTTACCCCGATTGCCCAAAATCATAGACCCTAATTCCCATATAATGAAAACTTGGTTACAGCATAAAATAACTGATAAGGATCTCTTCTAATACTGCATAAATGAGTTTCAAAAAATGTCAACATATTATGCTTATATTTGAGAACATTATAGAAAGCACTAAACTCGTCGATTAGGAAAGCCTGAAAAAATAAAATGGTATTGTAATCAGGTAATACCAATGTTCATAAGTGATGATTCTGACTTCACATAACCCATGCCGTAAAAATTAGAGAAAACCACCATCATCAGGAAAGATATGACTATGGTTAAGTTAAATTGGACATAATTCAACCATTAGAGGATTCCAAAGCATAAGTACCTGAAACGCACGCGTTTAAGTTCATTACCACCATCTGGCAAGGAGGACAAACTTATGTATACACCTGGTTCATCTTGCACCACCCACTCTGATTTTCCACTTTGTGCTTCGGGAATACTAGGCAATACCCGATTATCTGCATTGCTGTTGGACTCAGTTTCAGGAGTGATACTGTTTGTTATATGGCTCTCATTTAAAGACTGATTCAGAACATTAGAGGTGCTTTCAGCAGATAAGTCTGCATCAGAGCTTGCAATACCTCCCTCAGGCACTCGTTGTACCATTTCTTTCAACTGCAAGACAATTTAGCATCCCCAACATTAGAGATAACTCATCAAAGACAAGGGCTTCACAAATCAATAGCTCTCCAACAATCCTGCTCCTCTTTGCACAAGAGATATGGTATATACTATATAATGAAGGATTCATCATTATCACAATAATATTATTCTACACAGTTATCATTTTTAGTATGCAACCAGTCCAAGCGTGTTTGAAGCATATTATATGTTTGTCACAAATAGAACCTAAACTGCTTTCGTTGCATTATATGAACTTATGAAGCTAGGTACAAAATAGTTAGTCATCTTCATCCCATGGGTGGAAATTGACTGATTTCACAGCACACCCTTTTTATTAAAAAAAAAAAAGGAAGATAATAATCATACAGTCTACGTGCTAATAATGACTATAAAACCTCAAAGTCAATGAATAACTAAAATTTCAAAAAATAAAAAGGCTCCACTCATAATGCAGATACTTTTCAAGAATGTCTACCAAAATTATCTGCTATCAATACATGACTAATCTATCAAACAATAGAAATCAGAGCAATCCAGTGGTTGGTTACAGTGAATGATCTCATCAAGAACTGGAGCTTTTTTAAAAGCAAATAAAATAAAATTTGAAGGTGATTGATGCATGTAGTCCAACCTCCCACCCCATATGCATAAAATAATTTGTTCTTTTCCTTGTCCCCAACTGCATGTTGTTTCATCTAACATCCTATATCTCATCAACCAATAGAAATCAGAGCAATCCAGTGGTTGAGTTACTGTGTATGATCTCATCAAGAACTGGAGCTTTTGTAAAAGCAAATAAAATAAAATTTTGAAGGTGATTGATGCATGTAGTCCAACCTCCCACCCCAAATGTATAAAATAATTTGTTCTTTTCCTTGTCCCCAACTGCATGTTGTTTCATCGAACATCCTATATCTCATCTATAAATTAGGTCCGCTACATATCAGTCATGGATCAGCCCCCCAAAGTACAGTTTCCGTATATTCATAAACAAAGTGAACCAAATTCAACTTAGGGTTTGTTTGGTAAGTAACAAAACCTAGGTTTCAAACCTTGGTTTCACAGAATCCGAGGTTAGTATGTGAGAGAGTTTTATCTCGGCTTGCGTGAAAGTGATTTTGGGAAGTGTTTCCCAAACAAGCTCTTAGCCAGCCACAACTCTAAAATGAAAATAAAGAATAAGATCAAAATCTCTGACATAAGAACACCCAACCTGAGCAGTCAATGACTTTATAACCTCTTTAGCAGATTTACACTTCTCTGCTTCTGCTGCTGCTACTGCAGTCACTTCCTTTAACTGTTTTGATGTTCTCTCAAGTTCAGCCTCGAGATGCTTCGATTTAAGAGTAAGATCTTCAACCTAAGCAGTATATTTAATCAGTTGAGAGATGGAGTAAGCTTGAAGCATTTGCATCATTCTCAGAATTGAGTAATCAGAATGATTTTAGAAAAAATTTAAGCATTTACATTTTTTTGCTCAACTTTTTCTTCCAGGTAAGCTATAAAAATATAAATAATTGGATCTCAATCCTAGGAGCACAACCTATCAGATGGAGATGCGAACGCTTAAAACTGCCAAGGGACAGGTGGTTCAGGCTACACACAAATTCCATCAGCAAGTGCCATATATATAAACAACCTATGATAATGTATTTCATATGCAAAATGCCTTAGAAGTGATTTCTGATTAAATTATGGAGCAAAACTAGTGTGTCCAACAACAGAACCTCATAGGAAGGTTGTCTGCAGTCTGCAGACATCTAAAAGATTGGAGAAAACTTTAAAATGACATGCAAACCTTCTGTAACTAAACTAATGCATTGGAATGCACATGTTTACCAGTGTTTCAAAGCCAACTAATTGCTTATCAGTTAGCCAACAGAATCAGTTAGTGAATAATTTAGGCAGTATACATCAATACCTGATCTATGTAAGTCACACCATGTGAGTGATACTACTCGTAGCTATAATAGGAGGAAAACTAGTGTCAGTCTTCATTTTCTTTTTTGGGCAGAGTTTTTTCCATTATGTCTGTGAACAAAGAATCTCTCTCTCTCTCTCTCTCTACTCTCCTCTTTGGTTTCCTTCTTTATCAACTTGTATGAATCAAGCATCAAAGCAACAATCCAGGTCTCGTTCATGATGGCACTAAAAACTCAGAAGTTCAAGCCTTAGCACTAGATAATTAGGTAAATGAATGTGGATATTAAGACTCACTAGGGACCTAAATTTTAATGCCAGGATGCCGATGAGGGTATTTAATGACAAAACGACAACCAATGGGATCACAAACAATTCCTATCAATCATGATAAGACAAAGCAAGTGAAGATAGATAGGTTGTCTCATCAAAGAAAACTCTGAGCCAGCCTCATGGTGTTAAATCATGTTTCTAAAAATTTTCATGCAGCAGATGAGTGACAAATAGATTCTCAAGGATAAGGTTTAAGGAATTAACTACCAAGTTGTGAATGTTCAACATTTACTCCCCAACTTGAGGAGTGTTGTTTGCCAGTGTTTCAGTGAAACTGCTGCAAGTGCGGTGTTTGACACCCACTGTTTGTTTTTCACATGTTTTCTCGTTGCTTGCTTCCTATTTTATTCTACCTTGTTATTCCCTTTTTATACAGTCAGTCATCTACAGTAGAAATATTTTGTATCATTGCATGGATAAATCCTACATTGTATAATTTCTACAATCCCCTCCAAAGATTTTCGCATGGGAAAGAATATATGCATAATGGCAAATACCAAATTCATTATTATTCAAAAGTTGTGTGACGCAGCATAACTTTTCTTTTTAACAAAGAAAATCAAAAGTTCTCTTTATCTTCATCGGTCTTATTATTTTTTGGAACGACTTTAACAAATAAGCTAAGCAGAAACCCACAGCATATAGAATCTGAGATTTCACCAACCTTTTCTTTTCACCAGACACAGATTAGGGGGAAAAAATCAAATAAAGATATATCTCATTTATGCTCCGACAGCATGGAGAGAAAAGTTAGAAGGAAAGAAAATGGTAAGAGGGAAAATAGGGAGAAGATAAAACTGGAGAGATAATGCTATCACCCCTCCTGCTTGCATGGAGGGGAAATATGGAGGAAAGAAAATGGTCAGATGTCACAATGACAACAATATCCTTATATTCTGATTTATTATATCTCACAACATTATTCATAAAAAAACTATATAAATTGTATATTCAAGTAAAAATATCAGGAAGAAATATATTTTCATATTTGGGTATTTGAAAGATCAAATAATTTTGTATGTTTAAAAATATAATTTAAAAATCTAATAATAAATTGAAAGAAAAAATCAATTGATATATTTTAAAAATATAATTTGCATATTTTTATATGTTTAAAATACATTGAAAAAAAATATTTTTCATATTTGTCAAGGTGACTCAGTGGGGTTGGTTGGAGCGAGAAGACAGCATGGTGACACCAGTGGAAGAAGAATTTTCTTCCCAAAATCTCTCCGTATTTGGAGAGAGAAGTTTCCTTTTTTTGGGATTTGGGGGACGTGGTGGGTCCCACTCCTCATTTCCTTCCTCTCACTTTTCTTTCCTCACCAAAATAAGGGAAATGTGCAATCTTCCCATGTTTGCTTTCCTCTCAACTTCTCCTCCAATCCAAACATGGAGTTAGAGTTATAGCTTTTCAAGATCATAGAAGACTTACAGGAAAAGAAAACAAACAGCTGAATCAAATACTTTTTTATCAGTCTTACCTGTGTCCTTAAACTAATAACCTCCTGGCTTAAAATGCTGTTTCTGTGCTTTGAATCATCGTGGACATCTTCAGAAGACCATCGTGGACTCAATTTTTCTGAAACTGGAGATGACGCTTCAGAGTTCAAACCACTTGCAGGCACAGAAACTGACAGGGACTTCTCTGATGCTCCAGCAAGAGAATTTGATACATTTAGAGGACTGAATCCCCCCAACTGTAGTTTTCCATTCAGAGCTGGAAAGACATGGCTATGATGTTGTTCTGGAATCTTTGAGTGCCTGCTTTCTACTTGAACAGTAGAGCCAAAAGATGAAAGCCTTAACAGTTTTCCCTGTAATTTACCAGCCCAAGAGTCAGGCAAATTTTTTAATGTAGAAGTTTTCGCCAAGGGAACAGATTCTGTGGTCTTCTTAAGTTTAGAATAACAGTCATCGCAAACACGATATGGCTTGTTTGAATTTGGAGCAAGAGAAGCTTTAGTAGATTTTCTACTGCTGCATGCTGAGCAAAAAACAAGTCCACAGTTGTAACAATTATGACGTTTTCTTCTGAATCCAAAGGGATTGTGACAGCCAGAACACACAAATTGGTCAGAACTTGATACCCATTTATGAGGACATATAACAGCAGTGAAGTTTGAACCACAAACAACACTCCTCGCTGGCTTATTTTCAAAAAACTTGACAAGTGTAGGTGTATCTCGGTGACCATTGTCTCCATGACCTAGCTGCCCATTAGAACCCTTTCCCCAGGTGTAAACCTCTGCTTTGGATGTCAGGACTCCAATATGATATGAACCACAGGCAATATCTTCTATGAAACTACCAGCAATTTTACCTTCAACCCGTGTAGGGAATTTTCCATCAGCTGCAGGACTGCCAAGTTGCCCATAAACATTACTGCCCATTGTATATACATGCCCTGAGGCTGTCAAAGCAACAGTGAGACTGTGACCACAAGCCACTTGACAAATATTTTGATCATCCAATTCAATAACACACTGGGGAACTAGTCTAGGTTTGTAATCACCATGTCCAAGTCGGCCTTTATCTCCATCACCCCAGGTGAATAGTTTTCCTATAGGTAAGTGCCTAGAAGATTCCATAGATTCAGTTGTCACCTCAACAACAGCAGCAGTGTGCCAAACACCACAGGACACCCTGGTTGTTCTCAACCCTTTCAAAGTTTCTACTTCCCTAGGAGTATTTGTGCTACTAAGATCTCCTAGACCTAAGGCACCAAAAGATCCGTCCCCAAATGTGAACAACTGGCCAGAAGATGTCACAATTGCTGTGTGCCAAGGTCCACAAGACACATAGGATACATGTATGCCTTCCATGTTGCCACCCACTCTCTTGGGAATCCAGTGACTGACTTCATTTCCATACCCAAGCAATCCAGAATTGTGAATGCCATCACCCCAGGTATAAAGATCCCCAGAAAATGTGACAGCACAAGTGTGATACTCTCCACATGCTACTAATTCAATATTCATGCCATTAAGAGTGTCAATGAGTTTAGGGTGAGAAACATCCACTTCTACACCATGACCCAGCCTACCTCCTGATTCCTCCCCCCAACTATATATCTCTCCTTGCTTGGTAACTATAGCGGCATGTTTGTAACCACAAGCAATACTCTGAACATCCAGAACTACTTTTGATTCCAATGCCTTGGGGAGAAATGCATCCATATCAGAAACAGATGAAGTTCCAAGTCTATGCAAACCACCACCAAGGATCCCATCACCAATACCTTCTCCAAAAATAAAAACATCACCTATAGCATCAAAATCTTCTTGATAAGAACTATGGCTGGATGAACTTACGGCACTGGATAAACTAACTCGAATTGGCTCAGCAGTAGAATTTCGATTGTTTGAGTTATCCCCAGAAGCAGGAGACACACAGGAATTTGCATTTGATTCAGCTTGTCGGGGACTCTTGCCAGCTGCAGTATATGAAATAATTTCAGAGAAAGCCTTTCCCAAGCTATTTTCTGAAGTACTGACAAAAGAAAATTCTTCTGTATCTAAAGGGTCCTGCAGTTGAAAGAGAACAAGTAAAAATTACAGTGATTCATATACGTTAATAGGTTATCTGAAATTACAAAACAAGGAAGAATGGAGCAATTGTTACAGACAAATGGTGCAATCACTGGAGAATTTCTTCGGGTACGATGCTGTGGACTATCAGAACCAGCACTCTCACTTCTTGATTCACACCTCCATTTGTTATCATTACCACGAGTAATTAATGCCTTAAGACCAACAAACCAGGTTTCAGCTTCATCCTTGTCCTTACAAATCTGTCCATGGATTGGAAAGTCGCAGTCAAGCCAAACTATAAAACTAGCCAGATATTCCAATGTATACTCAGTCCACCATTTACAAATTATAAGACTAGCTGCATTTGAAGGCTCACATGTCATAGTAAAATAACAATAAGTAGAAAGAACACGCACCAAATCCAAGGACCTATCATTGTATATAAGTGAAAATGATTGATACTCCTTTGCAGGCCGGGGGTACCGCTGAAATATGGCCTGAATAATAACACCAAATGAAGTTATGCAATGTAAACTGATGAAAGAGATGTAATCCTAAAGTTAAGGTCTATACATGCGCAATGTTCCCCTATATATATAGACAGTTTAAGTGAAAATTTCCCAGAGGTCAAGTAATGAACTCTGCTACAGGGCACATCAAAGCTAGATTGAAATTTCGACATAGGCATCTAATATTATTTGGAGGATATAGTTGTTCAGAGTTTGATCATAAAAACTCACAGTTCGCTGTCCAGGAACTATTTTTGAAACAGCACTGAGCTGTAATTGTTTCTCATCCTTTCCAGCATACCATATGAGTAGAGATTCATCCTGAACCAAACAACCAAAAGCAATGAACTGAGTAGAACATAGAATATCATTTTTCTCAAATCTTGATTTTATAAAACAATGATGCATATATCCAAATTAATTACATGAGTGGATAGGGCTGAAATCTGAAACAATCAAGTAAACTAATTATGGGCATTCCAGGTAAAAGTAGAAGAATGAAGACTAGTTCTCCATAACAGTAAATAAGAGATGTTTATTATAACCAATGAATTTACATTAGATCAGTTAATTGGTGAAATATGACCCCCAAAAAATATTTTGAGGCTATTTTATAAATTTCAATACCCAACATAGTTAATCTAAACCCATATGAATTTCAAATAAAAAGACTCTTCTTTATATTTATTTTTCTATAGCATCCCAAATGTTCTGTACTGCCATGAAACTGACATTTATTCCTTTACCATCCATCACTATAAACCTTGCCACCCAGTTATAAAGTAGCCTTTTTGGTTACAATTTCAGTTCTTGATAATAGACAAATATGGGCAATGCAAGTAAATATAGTCCGGTTATTACATCCATCTAAGGAAGGAGCTTAGACAAGTTTTCACTTTTCACTGTTCTTTTCCGAAGGCTGCCTAACTTTTGATGACAAGTTGATAATAATGCAGGAAATTTTAAGATGCCTGTATTACATTTTCAATGGGCTAAACTTTTTATGTCATCAATCCATTACCAAACTTTACTCAAGTAAGGAATATAAATCAGGAGCAAAGTTCATAAAAAAAGGAGGTAGTTTTACATCATTTGAAGGCGTCATATAAAATTGTCAGGAGAGGAAGTGTCCTGGAAACTTACACTGGAAAGTCGAAATGGGCAGAACTTTGGCTTCCCCCTACGCCCGTACTTTAGTAGATATGCACCTTTCTTGAGAGATGTAATTGCCTGCAATATGAACACAAACATAAGGGGTTTGTAAAGATGAACCTATGATTGCAAAAACCACTTGCACATGAGGGGAGTCCTCTGTTTTGAACCCGAAAATCCCCTCATGTCAGAAAAATTGAATAACATCCATACCATTAGAAATAGGCTTAACTACCATTTTGGTCCCCTGGCTTATTTCTTTTGATTTGGTCCCTTAGCTATTTTGTTTGTTTCAATCAAATCTCTTAACTCATTTCACATCATATTCATCCCTAAATTTAGTGTTTTAAAGTGGTAATGAAAAAGGATGAATATGACAAAAAAAATTTA
This sequence comes from Vachellia collinsii, assembly GCA_006871305.1. Classification (NCBI taxonomy): domain Eukaryota; kingdom Viridiplantae; phylum Streptophyta; class Magnoliopsida; order Fabales; family Fabaceae; genus Vachellia; species Vachellia collinsii. The sequence continues at coordinate 25,524 of QFDD01000738.1, forward strand.
AGTTCCGAGACCAAAATGACAAATAAGCACCATAGTGGTGGCCTATGGCATACAAAAAAGCATATGAAATAATCTTGAGTTAGGAAATTTTGTTTGAGCTTTTACACAAGATAGGCCTATTCATGCAATGAACACATTCTCTACACATGCACAAAAAGAAGTGTTAAACATTTTGGGTAAAAAAACAGAGAAAATTAGGTGAGAAGCCTAAGAGATTAAACATGAAAATGAACCATCTACATCGATGAGATATCTATGATTTATGTGAACTTTTTTGGCGGCGGTAAAAACAAAATGAAATGCATATATAATTAAAATTCGACAGAAAAATACATAAGAGCACTTTGAGGCGGCAAAAGTTGTCAAGCAAATTTATATTCGTAACTAGTAAGCAAAATTAAATAAAGCAATCATTAACCTGTTCGATATTCCTATCGCCAAAAACCGTTCTCTGAAGATCAGCCATTCAAGTTGCAATGTCAGTTGCTTGGCAGAAGTAGACCCAATACCCATTTGAACAAAAGCCCAGAATAAAAAGGATACCATAAGGTAATGGCAAAACTCTCCCCATGAAAATTGAAACAACTGACTAAAAATTGATAAAAATGTAAACAAAAAACACTTCAGTCTACCCCATAGACGTGAAAGGCACCTCACAGCACAGGGTCGCAGCTCATGAGCTCGACCCAAAACGCCCCTGTATTCATAGTACGACAGCAAGAACTCCTTAGAACGTCCTCGGAAGACCCTCCGGTTATAGTTTTCAGCTCTAAACCAACTCAATCACACAGACCGTACCACAGGAACCCTAGGAATCTCTTGAGACTTCCAATACCAAAGTAATATTCGAATTCCACCGAGTTCTTCCTGCAACGCACGCGCCAACAATCTCAAATGTGGACAAGCTTATGCAGTGACAACTGAAATTACCTACGTCGCAAGAAAGTCTTAGGTCTCTGCCATGCGTGAACGAATTTCAAAGAATTCAGGCTCCTTCAACCTCATGAGAGAATTGCAGAGCTTGCGGATTGCGATTTGAAAGGACTCAAAAGAGACAATGCCTGCGATTTCTCAACCCAAAAATCGGCCCAGCTCCAGGGAATGATAACGTGCGCGCCTCTCCCTCCCTCCCTCTTCTTCTCTCTCTATCTCTGTGTTGTCTCATGTAAGGCTTTCGCTCTTTTCTCTCTCTCTCTTTCTGCGAGAAGCTGAACTGTTTGTCGCTCCTTCATTTCGTTTTTCGGCCGGTAAATGCCACGTCAGAAACCGAAATCTCTGAGATGGGGATGGCTCCTTTTGTCCTTTTCCCTAACTTAGGGGGACAAATAAGTCCAACTCTGGGATTCGAAACATTACTTTCCTTTTTCGAGAGTAATCGCCTGCATCACAACCTATGGTACGCCCTTCTTGGGATTGGCTTAGCTTTCTCCCTCCCCGATTACGATAAGGAAGTAATTTTTTAAAAAAATGAAAATTTTGTGCTTGTCTCTTTTTTATTTTATTTTAATTTAACCCCCCTTACTTTATTTTACATTTTAATATTTTCAATTGTACGTATTTTAATTTAATATTTTTTTTCTTTGAGTTTTGAATGTACCCTTTAATTTTGGTGCCTTCTAAAGTAGTATCCAAATAATTCTCCTTGTATACCATAAAATTGAAATGCAATGCTTGGTGGGAAGTAGGGGTGAAAATAGGTCAAATGATTTGTTAGGGGTTTGTGGCCTGGCCTGTAAAAGCCTGCACAGGCTAGACCTTTTACAGGTCCAGGTTGCCTGTCAGGAAGCCTGGGCCTTTTTTTTTATGTACACTATTAAAAACAATTGTTGTAATAATGGATATTCTATGTTTCTTAAATTGTTGTATTATTAGGTTATACCTTGTTGATTAATTAGATTTTAACATTTTTGATGTATTTTGGATGTTTTTTAAATTTTTTTTAGGCCTGTTTTCGGCCTATGATCTGTTAGCCTGAAAACATATCTTTATACAAGTCATAGGCTAGACCACGCCTGTTTCACTCCAAACAGCTCAGGCATGTTTGGGGTAGAGCCTGACTTGTTTTCCACCCCCAGTGGGAAGCAACAAATAACCAAATGAAAGGTGTTATATGCTAAAAGGTTGGAGGTTAAAAAACTATAGCTATAAATCAATTATTTTATTTATTACTCCATCAATTCATTTCATCCTTCTTTTAAATCATTTCTAACTAAATAACGGTGATAGACACACTTTAAAAATATTTCAATGTGCTAGATGCATCACAAAATATTTTAGGGTATGAATGCAACTTTCCCTAAAATAAAACTCTTTTATCAGATAATTTATTGGTATCAGGAGAAAAATATTTGAATGGTATTTGTAAATAAAATTATAAAGGAAATGAAGAACAAATAATTAAGGTAAAAGTAAAAGGAAGATACTTATATCAAATTCCTTATATTCATTATGTCAAATTTCCCGACCACATAATCATGTGTCGTATTTTTGAAATATTATCATTTAATTATAAATTCACATAAAGAAAATATGACACATAATCACATACGGTTAGAAAATTTGATACAACGAATATAAAAAATTTGATGTAAGTATTCGTACAAAGCTAAAACTAATAGTATAAGAATTTTTATTTTTCGTTCAACAATAGTATAAGAATTGAAAAGAACATAAATAAAATGAAAATAATAAATTTTAGTCTTCCAGTCACGCTTAACCTTGCTAGTTGCTACTAGTTTAGGGAGGTGCGCCGTATTGCCATGGTGTGCACCACACCAAATTTTCTTGCTGCTTTAAGCTTTTGTTGTTTTTTCCCCTCGTAGAGCGGATTTTGTCGTTTATATTGCTGTATGAATGCTAAAATAAGATGAATATGACCTAAAGTGCCTGAACAAAATAAAAACAAATGCTAATAAAGCAAGAAAAGAAAAGTACACTTTTATTTTTATTTTCTGGCCTAAAATATAAAATCCATTTATATATCTTGATTTCATCGTAAAATATAAGGCTACATTTTCTTTTGTCTTTCAAATTAATTTTTTCTTAAAATGTTAATTATTAAATGATATGACTATTTTTGTACAAAATGTCATAAATTTTTTACATATTAATTATAAATGGCCAATTTCCATTTTGTAATTTTATGAAGTAGATAATATTTGAACATTATAATTATATAGGATTGGAGCATGGAGACAGCAACGGTCCTCTTGGCCCCAAGACAACAACCCTTCTCTGATCTCTCGACCCCGGGTGATGTCGTTTAGTAACTTGCCTCAAAAGAAGCGAAAAAATGGCTAAGCGGGCGAAATAAAAATAAAACATATATTTACACAAAAGATCTTAAAAAACACATATTAAAATATTTACCAATAGTATTTCTAACACTATATACTATTTGGAGGTGTAAAAATATTTATGAATATTTAAAATAGGAGTAAAAATGTCAAAACAGATAAATATAAACTAACATATGCATGTTTAACTATCATGACGTTCTTGCTTTAATTTTAAATGTTTATGATTAGTTTTGCACCATCGAAGAGTATATCATGTTGGACACATTTTGAAGTTTGTGGATATTTTTACACATTAATTCTAAAAAAATAACATTCAAAAACATATTTTCAGTTATAATCTAATTATGCCATTGAAATTGTATTTTCAAGACATTACTAGTTTAAGTGCTTGTTTGAATTAACAGTAGAAACTACTTTTTTAACATGATTTATAATATGAGAGAAGTAGGTGAGAGAAGTTTTATTTCAGATTGTACTAGCGTGTTTTTTTAATGCCATCGCAAACATGTTTTGAGTAGATTATAAAATGGTTTAAAATACATCAAACATTCTAAAATATTTTTTAATAGTAGTCAATATTTTAAAACAATTTCTGTGCATACCGTATGTTAAAATGTTTTTCAGTATCACTCAATATATGCTAAAGTAATTTTTTATGCGTTTTAACGCTCCAACATATTTTTCAGTGGCACTAAATAGGCTAAATTTAGGTTACTTATTGCTTATTGCTACTGATAAACATTTTTGAAGCAAAATTACACCTAAAATTACTTTAAAATAATGAATGCTACTAACAAATACTTTAGGTTTGTTAGATGTACAGAAAAATTATTTTAAGATGTTAGTGCTACTGAAAAATAACTCTTGATACAACTTAACTGAAATGTAATTAATGAGCAATTTTTTTTTGTTCAAGTATTTGTTTTATTTCTATTGTTAGTAACCACACACATCTATTTATTAAAGATAATCATATTTAAAATATTGTTATGCACTGAGTATGAATAAATTTGCCACCATGAATTCTAATCTTAATTCACCACATCATAAAAAACTAACCCCTCCACTAGAGCGAACGGGTTTGATGTGCAAGTAGTATTTGTTTTAAACCATTCACAAGCATCACGAGACCCAAGAGCAAGCACATCCCCTGGGCCAATCCGGTCGTGTTACTTTAATACTTTTAATGTCTAAAGAAGAAAAAAGAAGGGGATAATACAGCACTAACTTTGAATTTTGAAAGCATAATCCTTATGTTCTTGGTGACATCCTTTCTATTTTTTCCCCTGTACCATGAAATTAAAAGAACTAAAGATGTTTTAGGTGACCATGCTGTCTCTGCTTTCTTCTGGAGCTCTCTGCTTGCTTTTGGAATCACATCACACAAATCAAAGCAATATTTGTACATTCCATCATAACCTTTTAATCTTTTCATCACTAGGCACTTTTTAGGAGGGATCCTTAGTCCTCACTATAAGGCATGAGAAGAAAAAGAGCAAACTAAGACTAAATGACAGTTGAGTCTAGTGAGAGAGAAAAAATAATCATTCATAATGGGATGAATTAATAATCAAATCTCAAAGTGCCTATATTTAATATCCAACAATGATGTAACAATAATACAAGTTGAAATGCCTATCAGCAACAAGTTCACATGACCTCTGGCCATTCCTACTTGCCAGATTCTTCATGCTTTCACACCATCAGGGTGTAATGGAAGTGAATAATCCTTCATAACGTTATAAACCAATGTTCAAATCTCAAAGTACCCATATTTAATGCCCGAAATGCCTATTTGCTACAAGCTCACATGAACTCTGGCCATGCCTAAGATTCTTCATGCTTTCCCAGAGTAAAATAGCCCATTGACAAGCGAGAACAAACCCCATATTTTTCATTTGTCACTGAGCAGAGAATCAGAGAGAAGTTAACCCCGATCAAAAGCGATGATTCCTTTGCAAATTGAATTTTAATTCCCTGATACATCTCTTTCAGTATGACTAGAGTTTACCTAAAGGATTTTGAGCAAAGAGTAGAAACTACTATATGTGAGAATTGGAGGAAATCAATTCAGTTTTCTCAACCTTCAAATAGTTTGACAGATCAAGATACTTTGTTTCCCTCCAATATCCCACTGATGCAGAGAACATACTTCTTAGATCTTCGGCATGGAAAACAACTCTGGTCAATTCGATGTCCTGGGAAGAAATTATAGCCATTGCAAAGAGTTCATAATTTAGTTTTCATGCCATAGCTATTGCAGTATTAGCAACTGTCAAAAGTTAACACTACAGATTAGGAAATTACATCCAGAAACACCCTTCAATATATATAGTCATCATCAAAGACCATGTAATTTCCATTCCTTCTCGATCTAGCCTCTCTATCAGCCTGCACAGATAAATCAATATACTCATGTTAATATTTAATATCCCGATATGCTTTAATGTGCAGCATTGGTTGACACATTCTGAATTTACTGAAACAATGTAAACCTATAACTCAAGCACTGGCAACCATACTCTTTCACTTCTTTTATTTTGATAAAAAGTCAAATATCATTAAGATAAAAGGACTACAATACAGAGTTAGTACACGGATAATAATTGAAAACATAATTACTCATCCTACTAGAAACTACCGTAAAAGCTTTTTAGCATGGTGTGGACATCATGCCAGACTGCATCCTTAGATAAGGAACCAGGTGAAGGGAGAACTAGAAAGGATTTCTTGATGTAGATAATGGTCAACATGTTTGATTATGAGAGTAAGCCTGATCGATAACTTCATTTAATTTAGCCAGAACATTACCAAGGACTAGAATTCTTGCCATTAAACCTATGGGTTTTCCTTTTCTTATCCCTTCCACCTCATTTAATTTAGCCAGAACGTTACCAAGGACTAGAGTTGTTAGCCATATTTAGGTCTCTATTATACCAGCACGTTGAATAGTCCCAAAATCTTGCAGGTTTCCTTACACTCCACAGTAAAAACATTGGACATAATGCCTACCTTGTGAATAAGTCTCTCAAATGCTTCTGTTCCATGCTCCTCCATGTATCTTTCAGCAGCAGTTAGAACATCATCCTGTTTACCAAATATGTCCTTCTTACGTGGAAAATACCACATTTGAGAAGCGTGAGGAATTTGGGGCATTTGTGGGTTCATGTAGAAGGGCCTAATATAGTGCTTATAAACATGTGCCGCCCCATTGAAATGTGGAAGCACCAACCAGCAACTGAGAATCAACTTGGCATAAGGCCAAATGGCAAGCCTGAAAGGAGCAGCTTGATTATTACACACCAGCAATAGAAAAAACACGGGGACTTTCAAAACTTGAAAGTTGAAAACAAACGAAAAAGAAACCACCTTACAGAATGCTGAGTCATGCTCATTTGCTTATTTACCCTTTCAAAGGGAAGAGCTCATCAAAAGTTCAATTAAAGTACTCATATATGTGATTTTAAAAGAAAATATACGAACCACATATCAGTCATATTGTGACTCTTTAAACTACACATTAACACTCGGCATTTTTCTCAAGTAAAAGAAATCAAAAGTATTCCTGCATTTCAAGCACAGAGAACTCATACAATAGCAAGTTAGCAACCAAACTCATATCAAAGGCAAGGAAGCTTACGCTTCAAGAACTTTGGCAAATGTGAGCTCAAAAAGTGTGATCAAGGAATAAAGAACCCAATAGGTGAGCCATTGTTGATCATCAGTAATGGACCTGGTCTCTATAGCCTTAATCGAAGCATATCTGTCAGGAACACAGAAAAAATAGAGTGAAAAGAAGACAACCCCACATCAAGTTAGGGCATCACATTGCTTCACAGTAATAACACAAAATGCACAAAACAAAAGGCATACTTACAAAGGGTATACCAGGGTGACTAAAGGCCTGGGAAAAAAGCAAAAACAAAAAAGGTAAACAGAATATAACTAAGTTCAGCGTGAATCACAGCAAAATGCCGAAATAAGTAACGAGGAAAAGGGACTTACAGTAAGAGAACATCTAAATTATTGGCAATGACTTGGAGTAAATTGTTCCCAGAAGCGCCCATGTCTTGCAATGGTTCTCTATTAATCTTCCGCAGAACTGAGATGAGGGTTTAGCAGAGGGCAGACATGGAGATTGGGACGCTTGGACGAGAGAAGGAGAGAGAGTCAGAGAGGTTTGAAAATGAGACCAAAAAGTAAGAGAGGAAGTGCGAGAAAGTTGGCAATGGGGTCTCTAGAAAGAATCGATTTTTTTTCGGGCTCGAGAAATGAGGCACCGAAATTTATTTTCATTTTTCCTTCTTTGTGGCTCATTGTCGGACTCCGAGGAATCCCTCTGCACTGATTTTTTTGGTCAATAATCTCATTTTTTTGTCTAAACATATAAACAGTAAATTTTATTATCTAAATGCTGCACTTTTGAAAATATTTACCCATATACTACAATCAAACTCGTTCTTGAAATGAACGAATTCAATATTGTACTGAAATCGTTCTTATAAAAAACGAGTTCAGTCTGATAGGACGATTTTCAGAGCAAAATCATTCACTACATCAACGAATTTAACATTTTTATTTTTATTTTTAAATTTTTCTTTTGGAACTCGTTCGCTTGAACGAGTTCCAAAAGTTATAATAATTTTTTAATAAAAAATATTAAAAAATGAAAAAATAATATTTAATAATTTTTTTAAATAATTTAATTTTCGTTTTTTAATTTATTTTTTTTTTTTTATATTTGTTTGATAATATTAAGATAGAAAGATAGGCATGAAAAATGAAAGCAGTGCATTTATAATTTCTCTCTCTTTTAAATTACAAAAGGTAAGTGAATAAATTTGAAATTGAAAAATAACTTTCACGTTGATTGAATATCCCATTCGTCTCTTATCAGATCTTCAACAACCTTATAACACTTGAACAAGCTTCAAGTTATTTTTCAATTTCAAATTTATTCACTTACCTTTTGTAATTTAAAAGAGAGAGAAATTATAAATGCACTGCTTTCATTTTTCATACCTACCTATCTTTCTATCTTAATATTATCAAACAAATATTAAAAAACAAAATAAATTAAAAAACGAAAATTAAATTATTTAAAAAATTATTAAATATTATTTTTTCGTTTTTTAATATTTTTTATTAAAAAATTCTTATAACTTTTGGAACTCGTTCAACAAGTGAACGAGTTCCAAAAGAAAAATTTAAAAAAAAAATAAAAATGTTAAATTCGTTCATGTAGTGAACAATTTTGTTCCGAAAAGCGTACTGTCAGACTGAACTCGTTCTTTATAAAAACGATTTCAGTACAAAATTGAATTCGTTCACTTCAAGAATGAGTTTGACTGTAATATATGGGTAAATATTTTTAAAAGTGTAGCATTTAGGTAATAAAATTTACTGTTTATAGGTTCAGACGAAAAAAACCCAGTAATCTTTCATCGCTGATTTTTTTTTTTTAAACCAGATTTCATGACTGATTGAGCTTGAGTCCCAGAAAAATAGAAATCAAAATATATAGCTTTTTTGATGTAAAAATATATAGTTTTTGTTTACAGGGAAAAAATAATTTAGTTTTGGCTAATTAGAGTCTTGCAGTTTTTTTAAGAAAAAATCATTACAATTGTCAACTTTGACCTATGATTAGTACAAGAGGATAAACTGTGCTTTTCTCAAAAAGCAAAAAAGAATAGGAATAACTTGGTATGAGTCTATTAATAAAGTAAGACGAGTGTGGCTTCTGGTTATCAGTTAGTTTTAACAAACGCTATCTTATGTGAATTGACTCTCCAATAATACTACTAGTTTAATTTTAATATCTTTCTATGCTTTATTTTAATAAGAGTGGTTATGGAAAAGCCCTAATATGCAACTTCTGGTATGTCATTCCTTCTTTTTTGGGAAAAAAAATTAATGACTCGTAAGCCTTCTACCTCAACGCGGCATTTCTCTGTTAGCCTTTCGCTCACTGCAGAAAATTCTCCACCACTACCTCCCATAGAAGTTTGGGTTGTCTCTCAATCTTAATGTGATTGATCATCCTCTCAACCAGCTACTGATCATTGCTTTAATAAGCTATTACCTCCCTGACTAGCTTGCGAGCCCCTCCTCGAATGGATTATACATTAGATTTTTTAGTCCAAGAGTTAATTATTAGTATTTATCAAATCCATTCCTATCTATTAGAATACTATTCGATCAAATAATAAAGACATTGTTGCGAAAAATATGGCTTTTCCCCAACGGAATGAAATAGGATTCATGTTTTAGATTTATCATTGTCATTGTTGTAAATGAAGCATTTACCCTTTGAAGATATGAAGATGTGAGAGATTTGTCTTCTCACTTCTTTGTATATTCATAAGGAGTCCATTTTATTATTGGTCTGATGTAAGATCGATTTAGAATATGATATGAACTTGCCAAAAAAAAAAAAAGAAGGAGAATATGATATGATGTAGCTATTACGTCGATCTAAAATACTAGACACATTCTTATATGTCTATTATGCACACCTTCCGTCATATTTACCTTGAGCATCTACTATATACACCATTTGTTACTCTTGGAGGCTGTCAAGTATACGTGCATCAATAAAGGTCATTTACTTTTAGGTACCCATAAAATCTTGGGTCCTATATTGCCCTTAAGAGCCCATTTCAGATTGCTACTTGGTTATGCCACTTTGCTTGTAGTGACAGTAAGTGGTGTTGTGGCCCTTTCTATTACAAAAATCGTTATGAACAAAGGGGTTAATTTCAGGTCCAAAAAAAAAAAAGATGGTTTAATTAGAAGAATGCACGTAAGGGATGAAAGAAGTTTAAATAATACTTTTCACCCTCCTTTGGTTTGTCATTTGCAAGATTGTGCTCAAAACTAGACTTATTGAAGGCACAAAAATGTGCAGCCAAGTTTACCTTTGTCAAACTTTACTAAAGACCATGTAAGGTCCTCATTCTTCTTTATCACACTGGCACAAGACGAACAAGATTTGATCAACGCAAATACTAGAATCCTTTGGCTTTCAATTTTTTTCCCATTAAACAAAGGTATCTTTCTAGAGGTAATCCTGTTTAAGACACTGTCTAACAATAAATGTGGGCACATCTTCCAACAGAGATTTAATCAACTTTAATCTATCACGTGATGAGAGACAAACCCCTTCCTTAAGATCCAACCCCATTGGTCTTTGCCTTTCAATTTTGTTTATAATAATGCACGAATCCCCCCCCCCACTGATGAGTTCCTTGTCAATTTTATTGAATCCTAAATGTAACCCATTATAAGCATTTCGTACGTTAGGCATGTTCATATTCAAATACCTTAACATTGGTAGATGGCGTTTATAACGAGGGAAAAAAAATACCCCCAACAGCGTTTCTGGATTTTGAATTTTGAAGTTTTCCCCGGAGTGATAATGCTCTTTCGGTTAGTAACCAAACATATATCTAAATATCTCACGTTATTTCCCAAACAATGACTTAATCATCGGAAGAGTTATTAGAAGGTCTCAAATAAGAGACTTAATTGTTTACCAAGAAGTCTCAATAACAAGGGGGGTATTGTCATTTCTTATTTGATGTAAAGAAATGTTTCCTGCAAATGTTTAACTAATATATATTAGGGTTGTCTGGCATATATGTGAAAAGGAAATGAGATATTTCATTATTTATTTGGTACGCTTCAGAAATTGAATCTAGAATATGGTCGTTAATTAATTATTTTTCATTCACAAACTACTAGTACCTTTTCTAATACAAAATGACATCCACATTGTAATTAAAAACGGTTTGTAATTCTCCTATATATATATATATTCTACTTTTGGATCATCACTAAGCTAGCTACGAGCTCATCCAAATTAAAGAATCAATGTACATGTATAATTCCAAATACAAAACCCCCGATTCATTAATGAGTATTGGTCCCTTCCGCTAACGTTCCCCACAAAAATATAGTATCTACCTCCAACCGTACCTCTATTTGGCTGCATTTACCTCACCAACAGTTATGCTAAACTAAGAAATATTATTGCTCATTGATTATGTACTTTGATATGGAAGATGCATCACGTATTTATGGGTTGCAGATTAATTATGAATTATATAAAACCGGAAAATTCCATCTGGGATTTAACAAATTATTGAAGCACTGCACAGGATATGATTGTGAGTTACCTACGTACGAAGTAAACCTATAACGTTACCGCTAGCAGTAAATAATACATGGCAGTTGATGGGATTGACGCACAGACACGACAGGTACACTGATCTAGAGAGAGAGATACCCAACATAATGGATTCAGTTGATGGTAAGGAGATGACTTATAATACACCGCATGGTGAGTCAATATAAAATTTTTGTTGATAAACATTACGTACGTACTTAGATAAGTGTTTTTCTGAGATTGAAGGCATATTTACATATAAATCAGTTCCTGAAATCCAACCCATTATACTCTAAAAAGATCGAAGAAACTTTAAAAGAAAGATAGAGAGATAACTAATAAAGGTTTGTCCAATGGGTAAAGAATAAAATCATAATTTACAAAGGTCATGAGTTGATATAAGAATATCGTTGATAAACAATTTATAAATAACTCTTTAAATGCTTTTTATGTGTGGAGGCATATACTAATCTTTGATAAGTTCCAGGATCTAAGCCACTCATGTACTTTAAAAGATTAGTGAAACTTTAAATCAGAGAGAGAAAGAGATGCACAAGGTCAGATTTTGTTGATAAAGAATCTATAACTAATTCTATTAATAAATTCAAAGGCATACACTGACCAAATAATAAGCCAAGATCCAACCCACTCATGTACTATAAAAGATCTGTGAAAAACTTTAAATCAGAGAGAGAGAGAGAGAGAGATGCATTATTGTGAGGGGAGAAATGAATTAATGGGATTAGGACCCACGTTCTGAGAAATCTAACTGTTGATCCTTAATGAGTTTCTGTTCGTATATGAGAGTGTGTAACAAGATTGACATATAAAAGGATGGGCATCTTGTGCAGAATAAAGACCAACTGCTGTACGGTTAGGCCTATATATAATGCATGCAGTCCCCTACCCTGCACCAAAGTTAATGCTTTTCCTCCAAATCTATACGGTTTAATATTTTTTTGGATATATGCAGCATAACAAGCTAGCTATAGTTTTGAATTCAATTTCCTCATGCATATATAGATGTACGCAAAGGAATCTTTTCTTCTTCCTCTTGAACAAATAAATTAAAAAAAGGTGCACAGGCTAAATTTTCACCTCTCAAGATGAAATAATGGTGGGTTCCACCTGATGTGATTGATAATCCTAAGATTTAAGAAAATTAATCATTTAATTCCTACAATCTTAATTTGATTGTAATATTCAATTCTTAAATTTTGATTCTGTGCAAATTAGTTCTTATAATTTTAATTCAGTAAAAATCGGACATTATATAATTACACTTTAACTCACAGTAACTTATCCCATATAATTTTAACCATCTAAAACTAATTAGTCACTAGCTACAGTTTATGAAATATATAACTTTATTTTATTAAAATATAGGGCCAATGATATTTGAAATGGTTTAAACCAAAGAGACATAATTGCATTTAAGTCCAAATATAAGGATTAAATGACTGAGTTAAAATTATAAGGACCTGTTTTATACAAAGTTAAAGTTTAAATACTGAATTACAAGTGAGTATCAACCAGAAAAACAAAAAAAACAATATATTTTTTCCATTAGATTGGGAAATATCTATCACCATGATATATTGCTTTTCATTATGTAGAGCCAGCCGCATTGGATGTTGGTGTGGTTAAGCAAAACCATATCAGATGCCAGTCCCTTCCACATATCATCATGTTTATATATGTCAAAGAGGATCTACTAAACAGTATGTGGGAACTCAGTTTTCAGGGTGAGAATTGTGTTAACTAAGTTGTGATACATAGGTAATTAATTAACATACAAAGAGTACCGTGTAAAAAGAATATGAGAGTGGGAAATTCTATTTTAGGGTCCATCATGCATGCTTCGTACCAGAAGTAGTACTCGTCGAAAATTATATATCTGGTTCATATTTCATTTTCAACCTATGCTTTTTTTTTTTTCTTTTCACTATATTGCACTACAAGTTAAAGTTGTCCAGCACTAGTTAACAAACACTCATGAACCTAAATTGAAAAGATGTGAAGAGAGTCGCTAGCGGGCATAGAAAATTATATAATCTAATATAATATTACAAAAGCTGTAAAAGATATAATTTGAAAACTCGCCACCATATAGTAAAACTTTTGAAAAACGCGTCTTTGAAAATGTATGCATGTAGCTATATTAAGCTAGGGCTTGATGATGAGTACGTTTGAATTTATATATTTATAAATTATTATTGGTGAAAAGATTGGCAACGCCAAATCGCATCGAGATCTCTTTTACAAATATAATAAAATTTATGTCACATAACCTAAAAAAAAGAGAGAGAGAAAACTCTACAGTGTGAAAGAGTTTTTTAGAGTTTTGCTTTTCTATATGTGTGTGTGTGACTCCGTGTGTGTGTAACGCGGGTTTAAGAAAAACAAAGCGCTGCAACAGCTGGCTCTAGCTATTTATACAGCACCTCCTTATAACCTTTGTCTTCCCTCTCCGGGTCAACTTGTCGAGTACGAAGCCATGCACTTTGTGCATGGACGTCATGCCAACACACACACACACAC
>QFDD01000739.1:0-38881 GCA_006871305.1 Vachellia collinsii
AGAAGTTTTATTGGTGAGAGAGATCTCATAAATTTTTATATACATAGGAATAAAATTGATTAAATTCTATTTCAACTTTTTTAATTTATAAATAAAATTTTTTAATATGAAATCGCTGTTAATAAATATTTTAATTTACTAACATTTTAAAAATATTATCATTTTAATAGAAAAATAGCCAGAGTTTTAAGAGGTTGAATCAAATTGAATGATTGGCATAGATATTATTATTTTACTATAATTTTAAGAAATCATTATTAAGGTTGAAAAATTAATGATAAAATTGATTTTGATTTTTTTTTTGGGAAAATTGACTTTAACATTATTAATAGTTAGTACTTATAAATAATAATTCAGCAAAAATTTGATAATAATTTTACCATTAGGACAAAACACTCATGTCCGCAGTAATAAATGTTCATAATTGTTTTTTTTTTTGGTCATTACAGTCTGAAATCGGCATCAATAGGAGTGGACGCACAACAATCAGTGGAACAAGCAGCCATGGCTACTTCTTCTTGGATTGCAAATTTGGCTACTGGAGATTCCACTTCAATCCATCACCATTCAACCTCTCCATTTCTTCTTCTTCTGCCTCTTATTCTCTTTGCTCCCTTTTATTAACTTTTTGCCCATTTCAAATTCTGTCTCCTTTGTTTCCTCTATGTAATTAAATTATCTCACCATTTCGGCTTCTGATTGAAGATTAATTAGTTTCCCCCCTTTATTTCTTGATGTTTCTGTAAATTATTATTTATTATGTCCCTTTGGCAATGGGAATTAAGTGGAAGGAATATAATGAAGGACTTTTCCCAAATCCATTCAATGAAAGAAGTCATTTTCCAGCAATTTTTTATTTTTTAGATGTCCTGCAGACATCATAGTTGACTGTATGATCAGGACTCATTTGGAATTAAAAAAAAAAGGATAATTAATTTTGCAGAGTACATATAAGAATATATTATTTCAGACTCCTACTCTCTGAACAATACTAAAAGTTAATGTGAACATTATTAAAGAATGAAAATAACTATACCATAAATATCTTGAAAACTATAGCCACTTTCATTTCATCTTCGCCTCAATCAAAGCCATCTGAGTAACCAATCACTAAACTATTTGAGAGATAGTACTATTTCACGATTAATCGATTGGACTACGAATGAATTGGAATCAAACGTATGTTAGTCTTTAGTCTTAATAGGAGAGATAGAGTTATCACCCTTTAGGCATAAGGTTTTGGATTTGAAATTGTATGACAAGGAAAGATACTCCTGTAACGGTTAATATCATTTTAGGCCTTGTTGTTAGGATTAAGTGTTTACTATTAGGTTAAAAGTTATAACTGTTAGTCGGAGCACAATTCTATTTCTTTAACCTTCAGTAGAGCAGACGTTTAAGTATGATGACTATGATTTGGCCCTTCAACTAATCATTTGCCATGGGACAATTGTTGCCACAACTTGGCCAATAATTTCTCCCTCGACAATTGTTCTACTGGGAATCAAACACATAACTTGGACTTTGATACCAATTGTTAGGATTAAGTGCTTGCTATTAGGTCAAAAGTTATAACACTTGATCGTAAAACTTGTAATATTCAACTTTAACTCGATAGTATCAAAATCTAATAATATTGCATAAAAATAGTGAAAGGGAGGAGAAAAAGGTCAAAAACCCAAAAAAAGGGGGAAGTAGTAGAATGCAAACCTCAAATCTTGTGTATTACAGGGAGTTAAAAAAAAAAGAGATATCCTATTACATAATTTGTGAAAAATATGACATATTGGACATTCTATAAAATGTGAAAAGATGAGGCCAGGAACTCTTGTATTTTATAAAAATCTTGAACTTGAACTATATTCTTCAAGAGAATACAGTTACAGTGGGACCAGGAACTGTTAAACTCAATTATTTAAATTGAAGTAATGCAAACAGTAAGAAGATACCTTTCAAGAGAGTTGCGTGTATGTATATGTATTGAACTATTGATTCTCTTGTCACTATCATTATTATTTATTATATGATCAAATTATGAACATAGCTCTATAGAATTGTTATTAGTTAATAATCAGGATAAGCATGTATGGGATAAGAAACAAATGTGAACGATGTTAAATTGGATAGCAAGGATGGGATATTTTAAAGGTTAAAGACTAAACCCTAATCTGAAACCTTTTTAGAAATGTACGAAGGAAGCCAATTAACCTTGCATTTTGTTTTGTGCACGCAAAAGACAGATGACGAAAAGGATTTGGAAATTTTGGAAAAGGCTAATCACTAATACTTCCACGCCAGCTAATTAAAGTCACATAATTGTAGTTTGGATTAGGGGTAAGATGCATCCATCATCTTGATCCATTTTTTTAGGTGGATCTAATACACTGAAGTATTTTTTAGGGGAATCTAGTATCATAAAATATTTTTTTGTACGTTAATGCTAGTTGCATCAAAAAAATATTTAAAGGCATTTACAAAAATACTTCAAAATACTGAATGCATAATAAATATTTTAAGGTGTTGGATGTAGTTAAAAAATACTTTAAGATGCTAGATATTTCTGAAAAATACTTTATTGGTGTTTTGATGCAATTTAATTTTTTTTTAAAAAACTAAGACCAAATAGAAAAACCGCCCAACGCTGGATATCTAAGTAGTGATGGAGTGTTCCATCACTTAAATATTTCCATCCTCATCAAATTTTGAACGTTACATTAAAAGAAAATAAGAATAAACAGCAAAAAAGACGCAGACAAATCCACTCTGAAATTAAAATGAGCATAGCATCTAGCATGAGCTCTATGCAAGATATGTTTTCCCTAATTAGATGAGTTCCCATGGTACATATATGAGTTTAACATTCCAATTAGAATATGATCCTTTGGTATTTTATGTAAGACCTAATTGAAGGTTGATTTTAGTCCTAAATGCAAAATTTATTTCTAATTTTTATCAATTTTTTCTTAAACTGCCCCTATTGATACTATTTCAATAATAATAAAGTAAGAGAGGGATGAGAGAGATGACGATAACTAGGGTGTTTACAAAAAAGTTGATATATTAACTTACTCAACTGACGTCATTAATACAATCAAGTGAATAGATTCTACATTAACAACCGAAGATAGTATCAAATTGCTCATAAAATTTATCTCTGATCTTAACCGGTGATTAAGTTCCCTATTCGTCATTATCAATTAAATAGTTCCAAAAGAATTTGTATAAACCAGCACTTTGTTATAACCATGTTGCGTGTGTGTGTGTGTGTGTTCGGAGACCAGTTTGTAGGACAACTAGTTCCATAGAAGTCAGAGAATCCCAACTTTCTCTGAAACCCTAGTACCAATCGCTGTTTGAATCTCTAACCAAGCCTTCCCAAGCAACATGGCATGGATGATTTAATTTGCATTAGCTCTTTTGCCTCCCATGGCACCTTGGCATCTATTCTTCCACATTAGCTAGCATGTGAGGCTAAACACTTTAAACCATGGCCATATGTCGGTCTTGGAGTTGCCGAACCTTTACATCATATTTTGCTTGATGCAAACTTGCAAATCATAATAGAAAACACTCGGGTAGTTTTTCCTCAGAAGTTTTTTTGAGAGACCACTGAGTTCCCAAACGTAATTTTTGCAGCAATGTCCCCCAATAAGTTGCAAAATCGTAGCAATTTCATCCTTCCTAATGGATACAAGTGGTTAACCATCAGTTGACTGGTTATGCTGATGAGGCATACCTATCAGGGCAAATACGTCACTTTTCATCTAGGTTTAGGGGCATTTTTATCTTGAAAGCTTTCATAAAAGAGTTGAGGGAACTAGAGGAAGTTGCAAAAGTGTAACAATGTTACCCTGCTCTAATAGACTCAAATGATCAACTGTAAGTTGACCAATTATATAAAGGAAGTATGTCCACATAGCATCTACCTCACTTTTTTTTTGTCATGATCATATTTGTCGTCAACATGTTTTTCCAAGTCAAGTTTACAAGTTAAAAATTGAATAATGGAGTTAATTTGAAGATCGGGAATTGTGGAGCCGTCGTATTCTACATCTTTCACCATCTATCTTCCCATGTGGCTTTGTTGGTTCTTGCACCTTTGTCCTTAACCTTGCCGATGATAGATATTAGCATGTTTTACCGAACAAATTTGATGAAGAGTTTTCCTATGACCTTCTTTTGTTATGTCTTCTTCGTTTTCTTCCATTACAACTTTTAGTTTCTTGAACCCTAAATTTTGATTTGCTTTTTCTGGACATGAGGTCTTTCGGTTTTGCTTTTGCTTTTGAGGATTTGAGTTTATGGTTTATGGTTTCTATTGTTGATATGTTTTGATTTATGGGTTCTTACTTTTTGTTTATTTTTCAATTTCTTTCATCATTTAGTGAATGGTGGAGACATCCCAGATATGAAATAAGTCAATAAAAAATCTGTGACTTGAGGGATGTTGGGGTATTATCACTACTAAAAGTATTCTCCGTGACTTCATGGGATTTTTCTGTCTAGGTGCAGGTAGTCCACATCTTCATAGACATATCTATCTTGTTGAGCTTCTCTCTAGGACAGTACCCAGATTGTTACGCCTACTCTACTACTAATGTCTTGTGTGTCTATTGACTAGGTTTTGAATTGTATTATATTGGATGGGGATAGATATAGATTGAACAAGGAATCGAATTCCATTTTTAGTTAGGAAAAGGGTAGAAAAAACTTTGTATACATATTCCTGAAAGTATATAAGCACTTTGGCTTCAATATTAGTTAGATTGAATAGCTGATTGGCTTCCTTTTTTTTTTATTATATTTCTTTGAATGGGCCGGATTGATTAATCAAAATATATTTGAAAAATAAAATCAGGAACTCTTAAGATTACTGTATATACCAAATTGAAAATGAGTGTCATTATTATTGCTAATCAATAAAACTATCTAGACTCTATGAAATAAGGGGGGGGGGACAAGCTTTCAGTTTTTTTTATGGTACAAAAAATCATTTATACCCGTTATTTCACAAGAAAAAGAAGAAGAAAACCCGGGATTGATTTTTATTTGGATTTTGAACTGTTGAATAGAAAATTTACCTCATTTTGTTTTTGAACTGGCTTTTTTAATTAAAATTCTTTAATGTTTTGATTTCTGAAAGGCGATATTTCTTTCTGAAATTTTAAGAAAGTAGGTTTTTTAACTACAGGTCTAGCAAATGAAAATTTTGGATATGATCCAATAGGATCACTCCCTTTCAAAATCAAACTTGAAAGTTCTCTCGTACAATTCTATGTTGTGATGCGTTCTCCTAGTGTTCTTGTTCCCCCCTTCTTCCTTACCATCCCCCTCCGTCCTTACCATAGCAAGTCTTTGTGAAATAACTCCCATGAGAAAGAAAAAAGAAGGCACTAAAAGACCCTCCTAGGCCAACCCTAGACACTCTCTCTACTCACTTTTTCTTTTTATGTTCATTCGAGGATAACAAGATAGTTCGAAATCCTTTCTTTTTATCAACCCAATCTCTCTTTTGATTTTGGAAAAACAAAGATCTTTATCAACATACTCTTTCTTCTACACATTTACCACGGATGTTACAAATAGATATGTTAAGTCTATTTTGCCTAGAAACAGATTGATAGCTCTATTTGTCAACTCTATTTTTAGCCAAAATGGACATGACATCTTTAAGAAGTCAATACATTTTTGGCTAAAAATGGACGTCATATCTCAATTTACTTGCTAGAAGAGCACCTCTGCAATATCAATATCAATTATCGACACCGCAAATGTAGATCATTCATAGTTGAAAGGTTCATGGAATTATGGAAACTGCTACTCTAAACGCTGCAAACTTCTACCACTATCTTGAAAAATGAATCTTTTAATAGCGGTTTGTTTGAACCACTAAAAAATGCGTGGGAGCAAGCGACCTTTCAAGTTTGTAGTGATTAGGCCATAAAAAACCGCTGCAAATATTAAAGCATTAGGTAGTGGTTAATAGAACTGCTATAAATTGAGCGACTGTTGGTATTTTGCAATGGTTTGTTTTCAATAATCACTGCAAAACTGCGCCACTATTTTGGCACTGACTTCCCACCACCTTGCGGTAATTTGACTTCACATTTGTAGCGCTTTGTAATTGTTACTATTATGTTTCCCGCATTGGTAGCTCCTTGGCGCTTCAATTTCATAGCAGTTTGGCTAATAACCGTTACAAATTCTAAATTTAGCAATTTTTTTTTTGAACCGCTACTAATTACCAGCTACAAATGCTAACTTTTTTGTAGTGGAAAAAAATTGGATGAGAATTTACTGTGGAGAGGGAGAAGGAGAGAATGCTAACCGTGTAGCCTGGCTCGAAGACAATGGACAAAAATGGATGTTTTAAACCCCTCTTAACGTCTATTCTCATAGAAAATGGAGGTGAGAGGAGACCCCATCTCTCACGTGGTTACCCTGCGCACATGAAATGTGACACCCTCTCACGTTCTTTCCTGAAAATGGACATGACCCTCTCATGTCTGTTTTGTTAAAAATAGAAGAGGGAAAACAAGAAAAAAATCTTGAAAGGGCCCTCGCGGGGAAAGACACAAATAAAATGCACAAACTCATGAAATTATGTCCAATATCTCCTAATGGCAGAAATACACAAATAACATGAGGCCGAGTACAATTCACTTCGCCAGTTCCCCCTCGAAACCTGCCCTAGTGTGAGAGATAAGAATAGGGTGAGAGATAAATAATCTCAGTAACAATATTCCATCGTAGAGTATAATCCCTACGTGCTTATGTGGTGTCAAGTGGACATTTCAAAATAAACATGCAGCAACAGTATAACAAGTAGATCAACCATAGTAACATGGCTCAACTAATTTCATTATTGTTTCTGCCAACATAAACCTATGAGCTAAGTTCTCCCATTTGACTGATAACTCCAATGAGCTCTCTCTGGCGTGTTACTAATCAAGAAGGCAAAGTCTTATCGAGCACATGACGGATCAGACGAAGGGTTCCATCACCCACTACAAAAAAACAAACTTTTTTTTCGAATGAAAAAAACGGTGTTTTTTTTGTCACCATTGAAGGGACCCTTCAGCGGCGACATTTTCTGTCGCCGCTGAAGGTATGAATTTTTTTTTTATTTTCAATTATTTAAAAATTAATTATTTAATTTTTTAAAAAAATTTAATACCTTAAGCGGTGATATTTTCTTGTTGTCGCTGAAGGTTACGAATTTTTTTTAATTTTAAATTATTTAAAAATTAATTATTTAATTTTTTTTAAAATTTAATACCTTTAGCGCCGACATTTTGTGTAGCCGCTGATGGTTAAGATTTTTTTTAATTTCAAATTATTTAAAAATTTATTATTTAATTTTTTTTGTAAAATTTAATACCTTCAACTGTTGAAGGTTAAGATTTTTTTTTATTTTAAATTATTTAAAAATTTATTATTTAATTTTTTTAAAAAATTTAATATCTTCGACAGCAACATTTTGTGTCGGCGCTGAAGGTTAAGATTTTTTTTAAATTTTAAATTATTTAAAAATTAATTATTTAATTATTTAAAAATTTAATACCTTCAGCGAAAAATGTCGCCGTTGAAGGTTATGATTTTTTTAATTTTAAATTATTTAAAAATTAATTATTTTGTTTTAAAAAAAAATTTTAATACCTTCAACGACAACATTTTGTGATGCCGTAAGTTAAGAGTTTTTTTTTAATTTTAAATTATTTATAAATTAATTATTTAAATTTTCTAAAAATTTAATACCTTCAGTGACGACATTTTCTGTCATCGCTGAAGGTTAGGATTTTTTTTAATTTTAAATTATTTATTTAATTTTATTAAAAAAATTTAATACTTTCAGCTGCAACATTTTCTATCGCTGCTGAAAGTTAGGATTTTTTTAATTTTAAATTATTTAAAAATTATTTATTTCAAATTTTATTTGTAAATTTTTTTATTAAAGATAATTTTGTATCTAAAAATAATATTTTTAAGAAATAAAAACTATTAAATTAATATGTCTATAATTTTATAAAAATATTAGTTCATTATAATAATATATTACTCAATCAATGATATTCTACATATAAAATAAAAAGTTATCATCAAATTTATTTTTAGTTTATAATAATATTAGATATTGTATATATAGATATATATACAAATAAGATATATACCTAAATATGTGTGTGTGTATAAATGTCTATAATTCATTATATGGTAAAATATTATATATATTTAAATATGCGTTTAAAATATGCAAAGTCATTGCAGCTCAACTGGCAAAGACTTACTCACACGACCAAAGAGTTGGAGGTTCGATTCCTGGAGGAGACAAAACTTCAGATTTATCATGTGGTGACACATGGCATTGTGAGGTGGCGACATGTGACGTAGGTGATCTGGCATATATGTGGCGACACGTGATGTGCAGGGAATGGTGGTGATGTGACAGTTGTCGGTGACGTGACTCCGACCAGTGATGATGTGGCAGTCACCAAAGTAAATTATTATTTTTTTAATAATTTTAAAATTATTATTTTTAATAATTTTGAAAATACTTTCAGCGGCGACAATAAAAGTCACCACTAAAGGTTATTTTCAATGGCGAGAAAAGTTGCCGCTAAAAGCCTTTTTTTTTTTCGCTGAAAATCTTTTCAGTGGCGACTTATTTTTATCACTGTCGCAACCTTCAGCGACGAAACTTTCAGCAGCGACTCTTTTGTCACTACTGAAAGACCTTCCGTGGTAACTTTTATACTTTTAACGGCGACTTCAAAGGGTCAGAACCTCAAGTAATGTCTTTTAGGGACTTAGTCCTAGATAACGTTTAGGACAATAAAAGGGCAACCATAGTATACTTATATAGTGGCATGCCAGATGGAACCAACATTAATTAATCTCAATCTTCAGCTTCTCCTTTGTATTTTCTCTTTTTACAGTTTAAAGCACAATATCACAGATATTGACACATAGTCAATACTCAACAGTTGATTCATGCATGTAATATAAGTTTATAAACGCTATCTTTTGCAAACAGACATGAGTTTCCAAAGAATAAAGATACGGAGTCCACAGGGCTATTTTCATTAAAAAAACGCATGTATGTGTGTTTTCATCAAATACAAGGTGCTAGTTCGCAAAGCTTGCGAATGTCTAGCAAGCACAATCTAAGAAGAAGTGTATGGTTACCTCTATACTGATTTTGTAACATCCTAAATCTCAAAATCCAGTAAATTTAGCCCTCGTAGATCTTGGGTGCATTTTTTTGACCGAAGATCTTGGGTGCATTAAGAAGGGGTAAAATAGGTAAAGGAAGAGTTAGAGTACTTTGAAATGAAGGTGATGCATAAAATTTTAAATTATGTGTTGTTTGCTGTGGCAACCTGGTGCTGCTGTTGTATTTTGTTTGATCTTGTTGATTAGTTATATTATAACATATTTTATAATGTATTTTGAATGATTTTAATAATTTGTGATTTAGGATTATTTTTTGCCTATTTAAATTTAGGTGTGTTTTCAGCCTATTTCAAGGCTTATGTCTATTTGAAGGATTGAGCCTATTTTCCCATGAAGGCATGTTGGCTTGTTAGCTTGTTTATAAAATAATAATAATAATAATAAAAAAGAACTGGTTTTTTATAGGCTTTAGGCTAGGCCTATGTTATCAAACAAGCTTGTAGCAGGCCGCAAGCCAAATTCAGGCTAACATGTTGCAAAAGAAGGATGGCCTGTTAAGGGAGAAAACTTAAACTGACTTGATTTGTTTCCATCCCTACACAGAACATCATTCTTGGCATGAGAAATTTTGAAAGAGAATTTTTTTAGTAGGTGATACTCATAAAAAATGATTCTCATTGACCAATACTGAGATAAAACAGGGAAGACCTTTTTCTTTTTGAGAAAAAAAAATAGTAGAAGAATGTATGCGATTTCAGCACATCGTGAGAAACATACATACATTGATGGACTAAGCTGCAAACAAAGTGCTGTGTATATCATTTTTTGTAGGAAAGTATGTGTCATTCAATATCTCATGTAATTTTTTCTTTATAAATATTTCTTTAATAATAAAGATGTGGGGTGGACACCAGTTCAAAATGAGGTGGTTCTTATGAGGATCCGACGTTTATCTTCTTATCTATCTGGTTGAGATATGTTCTTTTGAGATGAAAGATGGATAAAGTTTTGCATTTATGACATGGCTGGCACTGCACATTATGTTATAGTACTAGTATTACTTTTTATAGTTATATAATATCATTTTCACTTTCACTTTTAAATGTTGGATAAGTGCGCGTGTTTACCGATATAAGGGAATTAATATATACATTTTTAAGTACTAATTATCAAGACATTGCAATAACAAAATGAAAAATATAAATCCATTTTCATTTTTTTATATTGAAACTTATCATTGCATACTCATCAATTATTATTAAAATTGTTGATACTTAACTCACTTCTTTATAACCTCAGGAACCTGATTGTAATTCCCTTGGTAGATGAAATAGGGTTGTGTACTACATACTCCATGCATAACTCCATTCACATACAGGCGCTTGTTTATCACATTTTTTTTTTGGGATTTTTATGTTAGAATTAATGTGCAATTTTAACAATAAAGTTTTATGTTTATAGTGTCTGGTACAATTAAATTTCGAAGAGTATAAAAGAAGATACAACCTTCTATAAAAGTGTGCAGTTTATATTACTGCAATAAATTAATTCAAACTTTCGTCTCCTTTTTTATGTTTATTCACTTGTTCTCCCTCTAGCATTATAACAAATGTTTAGTCAATTTAATAGAGGTGTTAAAATGACACAATTTTTAAAAAGATTAATGTTTACTTTTATATCCTTCCAACTTTAATTATGTTAGATGCTTTTGACAAAAAATTTAACCTTTTTCGTATAGATTGTTGATTGATGTAAATGACTATGACCCGCTAATTTGACAGCATGGACAACTTGCATTTTACGATTAACCCATTTTAAACGCAGATCTCAAAACGTCATTGGTGATTCTTGATGAAAGGTGAAGTCAGTGTCTTTTGGAGACATGTTTATACGTAAAAAGTGAGGTTAATCTACAAATTTATTCCGAATTTTCACTTTAGATAAATATTACCTTAAAGCCCTTTTTTGTTGCTGTAAATTTAAGGTTGCGCTAGAAGTATTTAATTAAACAGAGTAATATTAACTCTTACATTTTAAAATGTTAATGGTCAATATCAATTTTTCAACAGCTCATGCTAATTTTGTAGTAGGGTGGAGTAATATTATTATGTTTTGAAACTTTTGGAACGATATTGAATAAAAAAAACCATTAGATTAACATTACTCTTGAGCGAAAAGCTTTTAGGGTAAATTTACACTTTAACCTATGTAATTACATTGGATATGATTATCATGATTTTGGTATCTGCTTATTAAGTATACGTTCAAAGGTAATAAATTTTCTTAGAATCTTCTTTGATGTTCGCTAAAATTGTCATCTGCCGTTCAGAATCTTCTTTTCATCAATATTCTCACTTTTTTTGTGTGCAACAAAGTGAGAAGCTTTTTAGAATGTAGGCGTACGTGAGTTATAAAGAAAGCAAGTGGGGGTTATGATGAAGACTTAATTTGAGTCAAAAGCTGACAATAACGTACCCCATTGGTTGGATTAACCTTAAATTAAATTAAAGTGGATGATTCTTATGGGGACACACACACACACTACGACTTGGCATTCTTAGCTCTTACGGAAGCACATTGCATTCATTGCTTTTGATTGAGGATTGGTCTTGTTGCCTTATGTGAGTGTGTGAGTGGGACGATCTCTCTTGCCATTTTAAGAGGGAGCGTGAGAAGTGGTTATTTCTTTAATATTGAGCCAAGTGCTACTTTATTTCTCGTCACACAACTTGTCACACGCATTTGTGTGATAAAAGTAAATTTATTTATGGGTGAATACACATATATAGGAGAGTTGGCAAAACGAAAAAAAAATACACATAGCATTTTGGAGCATTTTTTTTAAGTGCATCTGCCGCCGTAAAATATTATGTGATACATCTGACATCATGAAGTATTTTTTTAGGGAAAAATGTTAGAGTAAGTTCCTCATATTTATTTTGTCAAGTTTTCTAACCATAAGTGCCCATGTGTTTTATTTTTGAAACATTATCATTTAACTGTAAACGTATATGAAAAAAAAATATAATACATGGCCACTTATAATTTGAAAATTTGACATAATGGATATAATAAACTTGATATAAGTATAATCATTATTTTAATTCCCAGTTAAGGTGTGCCCATGAGTTTTACCAAAAGTACATTCAACATTATATACTTTTTGGATATGTAAAATGCCTATGAACATTTAAAATGAGAGTAAAATGTCAGAAATATTTAATATAATCTATCACCACTTTTTATTGTGTGACCTATGCTATTTTTACGTATGCATATATAATGGTGCTAACTTATAACATTTTTGAATGTTCATAGATATTTTTATACCTCCAAAAAGTATATGATGTTGGGTTCTATTTTAGTGAAAGTTGATAGGTATTTTTACACCTTAACCCTTTAATATTTTCTAGCTATCGAAACTAATTCAAAAATGACATTACATAAAAAAATATGTGTACCCCACAAAATAAAGTACTCCTTTATTCATAATGTAAAACCTAATTGAAAAGTTGATTACGATTTTAAATATACGATTCTAAACCTGTTGATGCCCCCTTAATAATAATTAAGTACGAGAGAGGAAGGGATATGGGGAAGATGACTAGGGTATTTTAAAAAAACATATAATATTATTTAATTTAACTAACTTTCTTAATCTAATTAAATTGGTTATATAAATCTTACATTAACAATTGGAATTGTAAATGTAATGTAATTTATTGAGGTAGGAAAAGAGTCTGGCCAGGAGTCATAGTTCAAATCCATAAGCCATGCTCTTCGCTTATGGCATATACTTCACAAAAAGCCCAGCCATTTTTTTTGGGGCTTAGTAGCAAGCTAATAAGCTTATTTTTTTCACACGCAAAAGCCCAAATTGTAGAATCTATTTAAAATCTTATCTTCTCACATCCTACTAGAAACATGAATATTCTCAGTAAAATTTTTAAATTTGTAATGTCTAAATTTTATTTCTTTATAAAATATTTAGTCACATTAACATATTATATAACTTTTTATAAATCATTAAGATGATTGATATCATTTTTCAGGAAAGGAATTTCATTCAACCTTTTTATTAACAATAGGTCACTCTTGTAAGTATAGGAAAACTCTTAGTTTATGCATAATTTTTTACAAAATTATCGAAAATTTGATATTGTAATTACTAATATGCATTATTTAATAAATGATCAAAGATTGAAATATAAAATATTGTTGATAACTAAGTGCGCGTAGTTCAATCTTCTAAGCCTTTTTTTATTTCACTAATATTCACAGTATTTTAAAAAAAGAATGGCCATAAGTGATCATGGTGAGAAACCCAGAGAGAATGTGTACATGATTGGGTGGAAATAAGTCAAGCTAGGAATAGACCGAGATTTGTAATAGATATCCAAAGCTTGAGCTTACATGTAGACTTATTTTAGATTTGAGCCTGACCCTTTAAAAAGTCTGAATCCTATAGAGGTTTATGCGGGCCAGAGGGATTCCCTTCTCTTTTGTTATTAAAAGAAGTATTAAAAAACAAGACTTACAAGCTAGCCCGTTCATTAAGATTTTTTTTTAAAAATAATTATAGCTATCATATTATTAGTCGTAATAATGTTTGATATACTATTGAACATTGTATATGAGCATATCTTTTCACAAAAATTTAAACATTTGATTCCCCATTGTAAGAATTTTTTTTCTCTTTTACTAAAGTATATGTATCCTCTTTTATTGTACTGACCAACCAAGCCCTATGAAAAATAAGAAATAGGGGGCAAGCCCATATATTCTAGACTTTACTTACGAACCATATGCAATGACTAGCTTGTTTGGTTTGATTCTATGAAAGGAGATTAAATGTAATCATGATGCAAATGAATGATTACAAAGTTTGGTTGGGTTTCTGTAATGTGAAAAGAATTATATTTTGTAGTCCTGATTACATTAAATAGATACATTCTAATTACATTACGAAGATTAATGAATGTAAATGTAGATCTTTTGTAATCCAATTAAAAAAGATATAATTACCATTAGAAATTGTAAAATTAACTATGTGCCCTTGTACTGAAATACAAAAACCCTACATATATGCTCATCATCTTTGCCACCATTTTCTTCATTGCTATTAGCTTCATTGTCGTTGCTACAGTTGCTCACTATACACATTAATATTTAAGTTGGCTCAATTTCAAATTATATAAAAATTATACTTGTCATAATTATATACGAACTTGTCTATAATTATACAATTTAGATACAATTCAATTAATAAAAATTTCATTATACTTTAATTCAATTGGAAATGTTTATGTGTAATAGGAAGGGAAATCTAATTAAATAAATATACATATCATTTTTCTAGGTTAAAGCCAAACTCACTGTATATGTATGTATACCCACATTTAAAAATATGATATACTGGTTCACCTGAGCAAATTTATATTTAACTTATTAGCATTATTTGTATATAAATTATGTTGTTTGTGATAATGTAGTTATGTAATTGGCAAAACAATATACAATTTCAATTCATGATATATGTGTATATGTGGACAAGGGTAATTTTGTATGTTAACTTATTATCCCCACATATTTTTATATGTTTTGTAATCCAACCAAATAGTTTCATGTCTATACATCATTTTTCCTTAGTGGTGAACCAAACAAAATCTTGTGCACATCATTCCATTCCATTTCATTATATATATATATATATATTATATTTTCTAAGATTCAATGAACTAAACGAGCTATAATTTTATTTTACTATACACATGTATCCTCCTAGTAGGAATTCAAAGTTTAATTTATCATATTGTGAAGAATTAGTTTGTGCTATACTTAACCCATTGCTAAAACTACATATGTTATGCTAGAGGAATATGTTTTCAAAGATTCCGGCATCTGTGCCTAGCAGTCACTTAAAAGTGGCTTGCAACACATTCATGATCATAGATTGGATAACAATTTGATAGCCCTTGGTTGTAAAGAAAACGTTAGTATTCCTCTAATCCTTGTAATAAGGTAAAACTAAATGGGTATTTTAGATCCTTTTTTATAAATCACTTGCTAGCTTTCAAGGAGCATTAAATATTTTTTCTGTGTATACCTATATTTAATAAATGTAGTAAGAGAGTAATAATTAATGTGATATTTGAGTTTAGTGCATTTAATGAAGGTAACATTGGAAGTCACTTGATTTTTAAGACAAATTTAACATTTTTAATTGTTTTTAGGGTTAATATGTAAAAATGCTCATAAGTTGATATCAAAAATCCATCTAACATTGTAAATTTAAGAGTAAAAGTACACACATAAACATTAAAAAAATAGGGAAAAATAACACATGCGTTAAGTTAGCTTAACCTCCATCTATTACAATATAAAAAGGGAAAATCCCAATAAAAGACGTTTGAATTGCTTAAATTTTAATTTGGGTCGCTGAACTTAACAAATCTTTAATCAGGTTATCTGACACAATTAGGGATTTAGAAATTTGGTTAAATTACCACCATACCCTTAGTTATTAAAAAGTTAAAAAAACATTATTTTTATCACCCCCCATGCTTCCTTTTCATTATTTCTTTTTTTTATTTTTGTCAATCCCTTTTCACCCTATTCTTCCGTCACCTCCCCACTCCATTTTCACTATTCCTTTTTTGTCTTTTTCCCATCCCCTTTTCACTATTCCAGTACCCTTTTCTTCCCATCTACCACACCTCCTGAGTCTTGTGCATGATGAACATCCTCATTGTTGAATTGAGTCACACGTAGAAAATGAGTTTTCTTCCCTATTGCATTTGCTGTTATCTTCCAAAGACACCCTTCAATTTTACATTTCACAGACATCTTTATGATATGTAGAGATACATGACTTTAGAATTATAAGCCCCTACACAACCTTTCAAATTAACTCATTAGTTTATAAGGATATAACCCTTTAAATAAACTCATTATTTTATAAGTATATAACCTTTAAAAATCACGTTTCTTCATTTTAAAAATATTCTAACAATCCCCCACCAATTTTAAAATGATCAAAACTCTTATTATTTTAGAAATCTTATGTTGTCAGTAAAGCTCCACATCTTTGTTAAAACCTTTTGTATAAGTCCATTCAATGCTTCCTTAAATCTCTTCGCCCTTGCTCTTATGGTTGGTTCACTTGGAATTTGAAAAGATTTATTTGAATTTGATGTGTCATGCTGGATCGCATCACCTCTTCTTCTAGTTCTCCATTAAGGAAAGCTGTTTTAACATCCATTTGATGGATTACAAGATTATATATTGAAGCAAATGCTATAAGCACTATAATGTTGAGATAATGTTTTGATGATGACAAATATGTTTTTGAAATTATGTTTAAATTGTTTGTTTTCAGAAAATTTTAAGAAAACTTCGAGTTTTAATGAAATCTTTAAGAGAACTCGAGTTATGAGCTTTAGAACTTGAGTGACATTGTTTAAAAATGCTTTCAAAATCTCAAACTTTCAAGAGAACTCAAGTTTTGATTCAAGTTCTATCAAAACTCGAGTTCTGGGAGTCAAAACTCGAGTCTCAAGTTTTGGAAAAGGCTTAGAAATGCAAAACTCTTTGTAGAACTCAAGTTTGAATAAAAGTTTTCTTATAACTTGAGTTTTG
The DNA here is from genome assembly GCA_006871305.1 of Vachellia collinsii. NCBI lineage: Eukaryota > Viridiplantae > Streptophyta > Magnoliopsida > Fabales > Fabaceae > Vachellia > Vachellia collinsii. Next base: position 16,813 of record QFDD01000739.1, read on the forward strand.
TGTTTTAGAACTCGAGTTTTGAGTGTTGAAAGTGTTTTAGAAAATCAGAACTCTCAAAGAAAACTCAAGTTATGTTGGAAGTTTTGGCAAAACTCGAGTTTCATTTTATAGAACTCGAGTTTCGGGCTCTAAAGTATTTTTGAAACTCGAAACTTCTTTCCAAAACTTGAAGTTTTAATAAAAGTTTTGATGGAACTCGAGTTATGAGTATCAGAACTTGAGTTTCGAAGAGAGAGAAACCAAACTTCCTTCTCAACTTGAAGTTTAAGCGAAAGTTATGTCATAACTCGAGTTTTGGGAAAATAGAACTCGAGTTTCGAGCTCTGGAAAATTTTTAAATTTCAAAACTTCGTTCTAAAACTTGAAGTTTCATTAAGAGTTTTCATATGACTCGAGTTTAGTAAGTTGGAATTCGAGTTTCAAGAAGTAAACTTATTTTAAACTTAAAACTTCCAATGCAACTCGAGTTACACATAAAAGTTATGTTTTGAAAATCTTATAACTTGAAGTTGTATGAAAGAAAACTCGAGTTTCGAAGAGTAAACGTGCTGTAATTCAAAACTCTCAAGGAAACACGAGTTACAATGAAAGTTATGATTTGAAAATTGTCAAAACTTGAAGTTTTAAGTTCTATAACTCAAGTTTTATCAAAACTCTTATTAAAACTCGAGTTACAACAAAAGTTGTGAGATTTCTACTTTGAAAATTCTTCAACAACTCGAGTTCTGAGTGAACAAAACTTGAGTTTGCTCGTCTGACATTAACACAGCGTGTCAGAAACTTTATTCTGATCTCAAAATCTTTCCTTATTCATACAACGATTATTTGAATCACACCTACCATCATAAATGCTAAACTGACTTATTTATTAACAGGGAATGAAGTTCTGATTGCCTAAACAAAAAGAGATTCAACGGACAAAATCTCAGAATATCATCCTACCTACTGTCAGAAGCACATAGTCGCATTCAATGCAGGAAGGTGAACGAAGACATTGGGTCTAACGGAAACTTAAATGTCTCTAACGGACATTTAATTCTCCTCACCTATAAAAGGCAACACATTCAAGTCACCAAAAGAAGAGAATGCATATACGAGAAAGAAAACTTATTACGCTTTAGCTACCTCCTCTGTTTTTCATACTCTCATATTTAAGAGCTTCAGTGATTATCATTAAATTCTCAGAAAGGAGAATATTCTTGTTCATTTATTGATTTTGTGAGAGTTACTCAAGGTTGGAGAATCTTGAGTGAGTTAAAGACACGAGCAAAAGTGTTTGTGGGTTAGTTTGAGTTAGGAAGGGGGAGAGTCCTTCTTCTGATTGCCTATAATCTTTTGAAATTAGTGGATTTGAAAAGCTCAGAAGGTTCTGAGGATTGGACATAGGTTAGGAGGACCAAACCAGGATAAATTTCTGTGTCAACTTTCTTCATACTCTGTTTTACGTTTTCAACGTTGCGAAAATTTTAAACAGACCAATTCACCCCCCCTCTTGGTCAAATCCTATCCCTAACATATAATAGTGGAAATTCTTGCACACAACAAAAAAAAAGACTACATTAGTAGCGGTTTTAACCACTACAAATGGGATTAGTAGCGGTTAGCGAAACTGCTGCAAAATCCACCGTGACAATTGGTCTAGTAGCGGTTTTATAGAACCGATGCACACATAGATAACACCAAGCACTACTTTTGCAGCGTTTTTGAAGCACCACTGCAGACAAAGACAATTAAATATTACTAAATTGTAATAATAGAAAAGGAAAAAATAATTATAGTAGCGGTTTAGAAACCGCTACTAAAATTCATTAATTAAAAAAAAAGATAAATATAATAGCGATTAAAGAACCGCTACAAAATGTGATGAAAAGTACATGTGGTGATAAATTTTTTGATTTTGAAAACTTCCTGCCAATATTTTACAGTGGTTTTAAAACCGCTATAAGTTATATTCTAAATTCAAAAAATAAAAATTATAAAAATGCAGTAGCGATTGCTAGAACTGCTACTAATAACTTTTTTAAATTTAAGAAAAATTACATTTCGAATATTTAATTCAAAATAATTATTTAATTATTAGAAAATTAATTTTAGTTATACAAATTGGGCTCTTATTAATAAATAACTAATTCAACATAAATAGTGGTAATTATATAATATATATATATAGATAATATATAAAAATAGAATGCATTGTATTGCCACAAAAACCTGAAAAAAAAAGATAAAACATTAGAATATTAAAAAAATATTTGGAAATTAAATAAAGAAATTGCAATAATAAATAGATAAATAAATGATAAGAGGTTAATTAATATTATTAAACGATAAAATAACAATAAATTGTTAGAAACAATACCATAAAAAAGTGACACTGTATTAGTTTCTATCTTTAAGATTAGCCTTAGATGTGAAAAAAAGTTGAAGGGAAGATAAGAGGAGACATATATTAGAGAATAAGAGAAGGGAAAAGAGAGAAGAGCAAAAAATGATGAGGGGTCAAAAGGGTATTTATTGGATCTCTGGCAGGGATTAGCAGTGGTTTAGGTCACGGTATTTTGCAACTATTTTTTTTGTAGGGGTTTATTTAAGAGCGTTTTATGTTGTGGTTTTTGTAACAGTTTTAAAGTGTTTGTAGCGGTTTATAACCACTACTAAATGTGTACAATTTAAAAAAATATGAATTATTTGAAACAAATAACATATATTACATACCTGAATTATTTATTCAGCGTCATCAGCCTTGATAAGGGGTAAATCTCCATCTCTATCAGGAAAGAAGTTTTCAAAATCAATAGGATGAAATAGCTTTTCCTCATAAGTGATGTGTTCATTGTTATTACCCATATCATAAATATCTCTAGGCTTAAGATGAACAACCATATTCCAATCTTTATATTTCTCATCCTCCACATAATAAACTTGTTGTGTTTCTGATGCTAGAATATATGGCTCATCGTTTGGAGATTCTCCTGTGTGAATGAGCCTTGAGAAATTCACAGACGTGATTTCCAATTCATCAGTATTGATTTCATGAGGAGTTGTCTTATTTACCCAAGAACACTTGAATAGCAATGACAGTGAAATGCCCATGATAATTCAGTTCGATGATATCAACCAATTTTTCATAGTATGGGACACCTCTGAATTGTATGTCACCATCATTATTGCTCGTATAACTTCTTGTACCAAAAGTCCCAAAAACCCCATAATTATGGATGAAAGAGCTTTGATCGGGTCAATTGCAAGACATGTCAAATCAACTTGATGGGAGTTGTCATCATTGTGTATTGTAACACCAAGCGCTGCTAGAAACCTAACACCCTGAAAGACCCCAGAGTGGGTGAAGGGGGAAGGAAGAAGCAGTAGGCAGGGTGTGCTTAAGTCCCACATCGGTTAGACTCGTCCAAAGTGAAGGCCATATATGTAGTCAGGCATGGACTTTGATATCCGAGGCACCTTTTTGGGTGACTATGGGATCCCAAAAAGACAAAACCCTGTTCCTACGGGCAGCTAAATATGGATAATACCTCAATATGTTACAATATGGTATCAGAGTCAAGGACGGTTCTTTCCGTTGGTGGGGAGAGTGTAACACCAAGCACTGCTAGGAACCTAACACCCTGAGGGACCCCAGAGTGAGTGAAGGGGGAAGGGAGACGCAGTAGGCAGAGTGTGCTTAAGTCTCACATCGGTTAGACTCATCCAAAGTGAAGGCCACATATGTAGTCAGAGTGTAACCTTTGACATTCGAAGCGCCTTTTTGGGTGACTATGGGATCCTAAAAGGACAAAACCCTATGCCTATGGGTGGCTAAACATGGACAATACCTTAGGATGTCACAATATGGTATCAGAGTCAAGGATGGCTCTTGCTGTTGGTTGGGAGAGTGTAACACCAAGTACTGCTAGGAACCTAACACCCTGAGGGACCCTAGAGTGGGTGAAGGGGGAAGGAAGACGTAGTAGGCAGGTGTGCTAAAGTTCCACATCGGTTAGACTCATCCAAAGTGAAGGCTATATATGTAGTCAGGGTATGGCCTTTGACATCTGAGGCGCCTTGTGAAAGAATATAGGATCCCAAAAGGACAAAACCCTATACCTACAGGCGGCTAAACATGGACAATACCTTAGGATGTTACAAAGGGTGTGAGAATCCCTACTTCCTAGCAGTCTCCGCATCCTCAAAGTTCTCAGCCTACTCGATTGAAATATCGACATCTCCAAGCTCGTAATCGTTGACGTTGAGATATGTATGCTCCGGATTGGCCTCGGCGTTGGTAGCAGTTGGGATCTCCGCATCAGCGCCGCTACGATCTGGGATCTCGTTGTCCTGGATCATAGGCTCCTTGCTAGGTCTACGACTATGATCAGGACTAGCCATCTATATATTTTAATAATTAAAAATTTATATTATTCCTAAAATATAAATTAAATTGAAATTAAATAAATATAAATTGCAACAAAAAGTAAACGAAATAAAAATAATCACAAAATTTAAATAAATTACTACAATCATCGGAAATAAAATTGAAAAAAATTAAAATAAAGATAAAAAATATTAAAACAAAATAACAAATTTAAAAAAATTAAAATAAACTACAACTGAAAAATAAATTAAAAATAAATAAAAAAATAGAAAACTAAATTAAAATAAACTATAAATAAAAAATAAATTAAAACGAAACAAAAATAAAAAAACTAACTTCAAATAAATTATTACAGACCAATAACCAAATTAAAAAAAATAAATTAAATTAAATAATACACAATTAAAAATGAAATAAATTAAAAATAAAATAAATTAAACGAAATGAAAATAAAATAAAATAAGATGGATTAAGAAATATAAAAATAAATAATTAATAAAAAATAAATTAAAACGACAAATAAAAATTTACATTAAAATAAATTACAAGAGGAAAAAGAAATTAAGAAACTTTATTTATAACAATAAAAAAATAAATATAAATAGAAAAAATAAATTAAACCAAATTGTAAAAAAAATAAATTAAATTAAATTAAAATATATTAATTTAATTATCAGCAAACAATAAATTAAATACCAAAATATAAGAAAATGAAAATTAAAAAACTACATAAAACAAATTAAATTTTTTTTTAACATAATAACCTTTAACTGTGAAATGAAGAAACTCCTTTGCTCTGCAATTATTTTTGATTTGCAATTCTCCTTTAGCGACGGGACATTTTGCAAAAATGGTGGGAGGAGTTGTTATAGCCGCTCGATTAGCAGTGGTTCTTGTGAGAACCGCTACTAATTTGTATCGGTTCTTGTAGAATTGCTATGGTTTGAGGAAAGCCATGAAGTCTTACCATGTTGTCAACAAAAGCATGGGCAACATCAACGGCTATAAACAGGTGCTTCAATGTGATAAAATGGGCAACCTTGCTAAGCCTGTCAACGACCACTAAAATGGTCATTTTAGAATATGACTTGGGTAACCCATAGATGGAATCCATCAACAGGTTAGACCAAATACGGTCAGGGATCGGTAGTGGCTAGAGAAGGCCAGGTAATGCCATGTTTTCATATTTAAATCATTGGCATGTAATGTAGTTTCAAATGAACTCCCTCACGTCCTATTGGAGCCCCTTCCAATAAATTACTGAAGAAAGGCATCGGTAAGTAGGAGTAACTTTGGAGTGGCCTCCCATAGCATCATTGTGAAAATACGTTAGGAGGTCATTATGTAACCCACGATCGGCTCCCACGAGTAGCTTGCCCTTTCGCTTTAGTACTCAAGCAGACTAAGAATAATGAGGATGCGAACATGGGTCACCTTTGAGGTCAGCAATAAGGTGCTGCATCCAGCCATCCTTAACCCATGACTGTTGTACCCGCTCATATAGAGGACTTGTGGGGGACGTAGTTGCCGCTACAGAACCATCAAACTATCGTGAAAGGGCGTCAGCTGCAACATTGTCTCGAACCTTCCGATATTCGATCTCATAACTAAGCCCCAATAATTTGTTCAACCACTTCAACTGATCTGGCGAAACCTGCCTTTGCTATAGAAGATGTTTAAGAGGCAAGTGGTTAGTGCGAATGACAAACGTATGGCCTACGAGATACAAGCACCATTGATAGACAATGAAGATTATTGCCAAAAGTTAGTGCTCGTAGGTTGACAAACTACGGTTACAAGGGCTCAAGGCCTTGCTAGAGAAGGCGACTGGGAGCCCAACTGTGCTAGCACCGCTCCCACAGCATCCGTCTCTATGGTAAAACACTTGTTGAAATTAGGCAAAGCTAATACAAGGGGGTAGCCATTGCCTTCTTGAGTGTAGAGAATGTGTCCTCTGCCTCCTGGGACCATTGAAACTTCACAAATGGATTAAGAAGGGCAGTTAGTGGTTGATCCATAATTACAAACAAATCGATGGTAGTATCTTGTGAGACCCAGAAATCCTCGAACAGCCTGAATTGAAGTGGGTTTCAGCCATGAAAGGATAGCAGCAGTCTTTTGGGGGTTATTTTCTACACCCTTAGCTGAGATCAAATGGCCCAAGTAGTCAACCTGTGTTGCAACAAAAACACACTTGGAGGACTTAGCGTACAATCTATGCATACACAGTGGCTATCATGTGAGGGTCAAATGGTGAAGATGATCATCCCAACACCTGCTATAAATCAAAATATCATCAAAAAACACTAAAAAGAATTTGCACAGAAAAGCCTTTAAAACAAAGTTCGTGAGGCCTTGGAAGGTCGTAGGAGCATTACTGAGACCGAACGACATGACAATGAACTTGTAAAGGCCTTCATGTGTGCAAAAGGCTATCTTATCAGTGTCTGGTGGGTGCATCCGTATTTGGTGGTATCCAGCATGCAAGTCTAGCTTGGAAAAAAATAAGAAGCACCTTATAATCCATTCAGTAACTGTTCAATCAAAGGGATTGGGAACTTGTTTTTCACTGTGGCCTCGTTAAGCTTACGATAATCAACATAAAAATGCCACAAGCCATCTTTCTTATGAACCAATACAACTGGAGCTGAAAAACGGCTATGGCTAGAACGAATGGTTTCAGTGAAAAACATTTGTTGTACTTGCTTCTCAATTTCATTCTTTTGAAGGGGCCCATACCGATAAGGTTTGCAGCTAATCAGTTTATGGTTGATAAGGTGGATGTGGTGGTCAACATCATGAGGAAGAGGTAACGTTGTTGGTTCTGCAAATACATTCGAAAATGATGCTAATAGGGTGTCAAGTTGCTATTGATGCGAAGATGGAAGAAATGTATCTTGGCACAAATGGACAAAACTCAGATTGTCACATGACTCCAATTGGATCAAGAATAGGTGTTGAGCATAAGCTAAGTCATAAGAATCCATTAACTCAATTATGGGGCCTGTGAAGTTAGAGTCCAACCCTTGTAACTCTAAATACTTATTATTATACCAAAAAGCTATCAGCTGCTACTCCATATCCAACATAATCCGTCCCAACTTATATAGCCATTGGGCCCCAAGTACAAGGTCAAACTGGCTCAAGTCCATAACAAGGAATTCATCTATGAAGGTAGAATCATTCATCTTCCACGAAATATTCCGGCAATACCTGTCAACAACAATGGTCCTGCCCCCTGCAACACCCACACGCAAGGCTCTATCCTAACAAACTAGCAGGTGTAAAGACTTGGCGATTCCCGAACTCACCACATTGTGCGTACTCCGAGTATCAATAAGGATTTCCACCGAATGCTTTTTTAAAAATCCCTCAATTCTTAGAGTCGAAACTCTGTCATCGCCATGGATGGCGTTAATGGTGGCTATAGGTAATTCTATGAGGGAAGGGTCTAAACTATCCATGACATCAATAAAATCATCATCCTCATGTTGCTGGATAACAAACATCATAACTTGTGATTCCTTGCATCTGTGAGAGGCGGAGTACTTGCTGTTACACCAATCACAGAGGCTGTTACGACGACGTTCTTCCATTTCCTTCTTTGACAAGGAAAACATGGGTTTCTTGATAGAAGAAGACAAGTGAGTTATATTGGCAGGGCTAGTGATCGAGGACTTCGTAAAGGAAGGAGTAGTAGCTGAGCTTATCATTGCAATAGAGCATGGTCGTAGGCTAGCATGGGAGGCACACCACATGTTAATGGTCCATTCCTAGATTCCAGCCATTTGCATCATATGAGGCAAGCTGTTTAGTTTGAATGCATCAACTATTGACTGGATATCTGGACAGAGGCAACCAAGGAAACAGTCAATGGCCACAACTTCCCGAAATATCAACCTCCATTAATAAGTCATCAGAAGCTTCAATGCAATCATCAATGGTTGATGTTTGTTGCAATTGCTTAAGCTAGACCAATGGGTTAATACTCTTAATGTCTGAAAAATGTGACTCCATCTGCATGAGGTATTAGTCCCAGTGGAGGTTCTCGTGACAATGTTGCCGTAAGAATGTCAGGTGCCATTTAAGTGCTTTGCCTTCCAAGTGCATCCCAATGAGTCTAATGCGTTGATCCACAGGTGTAGAATCGATAGAAAAAAATTGTTGGCAATGATAAGACCAACCATGGAAATTGTTGCCATCAAACTTCGAAAATTCAATTCTCGTGTTCTTTGTGGATGGAACATATTGGGATAATAATGATGAGTACGTGCCAAATTGTAGGGGAATGTTCCAAGGACCTGAACTAGGAGAACCACTATTACCGGTAGGGGACTGGTTATGGGTCTCTGGTGGAGTGTTCCTTAGCATCAATTTCTGCAAACACGTTTCAATGCGCGCCATTGATTGCTTGACGTCTTGAATGTCTGTGGAGTTTTGATTGAGCCAAACACGGTTACTCTCCGCTAAGGTAGCATGTGCTTCGAATCATTGTTCCAAATCGCTAATGCGATCTGTGGATCGTGTGTTCGATGCCATCACTGACGAGTGGCTCTGATACTTATTTGGTACAAGCCAAACAAAAGAGAGAGACAGAGAATGAAACGAGAGAGAGAGAGAGACCTGTGTAGATATTATTCCACAACCGTTTTGCTCTACACATGGGTCCCTTTACAGAGTCTCTCTATTAGTCCTTCCTAACAAAATTAGTTAGAAACAGTTACACGAAGGTAAAGCATGAAATTGAGAAAGCATATATATGGCACAACATACATATATAGATCCAGATATATAGGTAGATCCATAATATGCAACTTTCGAAATTGAGAAAGCATGGTGAGAAGCCATTTGAAAACTTTTTTGATGGGATATGCATATTCACAGACACACAAGGATGACGATATTGATGATCTTGCATAAATGTGTTTATATAGATATGTGTGCGTGCGTGTTCAGATTTAATAATGCAGAAAATCTAGCATGCCCGTTCAGATTTGCAAAATATATGAACAGACGGTTCAAGATTTATACTCAGATAAAAACACATGTATATGCACATATATACACTCAGATTTATACTAATATGTTGAAAATTTATACAGCAGATTCAAGCATAGGGGTATCAACATATATATTAGTGTAACAATCAGATTTGCAACCACGAAAACTAAAACTTATGAAACTTATGCATACAGTCTAAAGATATTGATATTGAAATTTACATATATACTTACTGATCCAAGATTGAAAAATTGACGATGATCAGAAAAATTGAAATTTATGTTTTCGAAGATTGGAAAGAAAATTTGAGTTCCATATTATACTGGGAGAAGGCATACGTGATTGTAGAATCCACTTAGTTGGTTCGAGCCTTGTGTTTATAACGTGTTATAAATTTAAAAAAATGAGATAAAAGAGAAAATGAGAAAGCAAGAGAAGAGGGAACTCTTATGGATTATCTTGAGAGGGTGTATAGTACATATGTGGTTCCTTATATTTATAGGCAAGGACTTGAAATATCAGATATTACATGAGACAATAAAGGGATACATAATCGGGGATAATAGGAGATATGGATATCTACATAATCATATTCATAACACATCTGGTGTTTTCTCATGATGAATCTTGGAATAGACTTTCTTCGTTCTAATCGCTAGCACTAAGTCCAACACATATCCAATGACACAAACAAAAGCCATAATCACAAACACAAGCATGTAACAGTGTGATCCAACACAAGTGTTCCCTCCTCCATTTTGCCTAGCAGCTTCAGCATCATATAAATTCCCAGCAATAAGACTAGAGAAGAGGAACGAACCAAGAGGAAGATTCAAAATCAAAATGTTGTATAATAAACCATAGTACTTGAGCCCAAATAATTCTGAAGCTGTTGCTGTTGTTATGGTCAAACGAACTCCATAACATATTTCCACCACCATTGATCCTATGTAAAGTGATCCGGGGAATGCCATGGCCATTCCCATGAAGCCCACCGCCATTAATATTTGAGAAGCAGCATTCCAAAATGGCCTAGCCATGCTTGATCTTTTGATGAAGTACTCAGAGAAAGTTCCACAAATAATGCGTCCAAAGAAACCCCAGATGCTAATAAATGAGATGAATATAGAAATATCAAAGTAGCCACTTGCCAATCCAATCTGCCCCATGTTGTTCATCACACACATTCCTGTTCCTACCCCACATAGAAACGACATGAACAAGACCCAGAAGTCAACCGTTTGGAGCATCTCAATAATTGTATGTTCCTCCCCAATCATGGGTTGTTGTTGTTTTACTTCAACTTGCTTCTCCTCAATCATAGAGCCATCTTGTTTCTCCTCTTTATTTTCAGCAAGCAATGGTTCATCAATCTGGTGTTCTGCATCAGAAGTAACTGGGTCTGGTTTGAGGATAGATAGGCACAAGGGGACAAGAAGTGGCATGGCCAGTAAAATAAGAAGCCCCAAGGTAAAAAGCAATGAAAGAATATTTCCATGGTGGCGTCCGGTGATATCGTACTCCAAGAGGTAGAACGCTATTGTGACAGCAATAATGTTGAACAGATTGAAGACTTGGGTTTCTTGCTTGACTTCTTCAGAATTGGAAGCTGGTTGGGTTTCATGGAGGGAAAGGGAAGCAATGAAGCAGATGATAGCTGGAACAATGGTAATCATGAGAAGAAACGAAGAAGGAGATGAGGAGAAAAGAGCTGTACTTGTGTCAGTGAACATTGTTGTGCTGAGACCTACATAGGCCGTAAGAATCCCATAAACGGGGCCTCGATTTTGAGGGAAATTCCTCATGCAAGTCACTAATACTGCTCTGTTCATCTAGGTTGAACTATTCCCTCCCACACATAACAACACACACATCTGCAACAACAAAATCCCACGATCATTTCTTTAGCAAAATGAATGAATAATTGGCGAAAGTGTAATTACTTCCACTTATTGCCTGAACCCATATGACTGTCACAAACTCTAGCCATTTCCCTCCAGAAACCATTGTTGATTCAACAAAACTCTTTTCCTTCTCTTCTATTTTGCTCTTTTGTGGCAGGGATGGGTATTTGTTTGTTGCTATTTATGGGTTTCCCAATTCCTTACTTGTTTTCCTATAATAAAGTAGAAATTAGATCATATTATCACATAATAAGATATTTACCACTTAATGATTACATGCATGTTTTTTGAGAAGCAAATAAGGAATTCTTATTTTCCAAAATAACATGAAAAACTCTATGGTAGGACTTCTTATTTCGGGAATTCTTTTAAGAAGCAAATCATGTTTTTGGAGAATTCTTATTTCTTGAAAAAAATCTGTTCCTACTCTTTTATTTCACTCTTTTGCAAGGTATTAAAAATTGGACCGGCTTCTGAACCGGTTAAGGTAATGGATCAATGGTTAGTAGGTCAGATCGAGATCAACCTGTGGGTCAGATCGGTTATAACAAAATAATATAATTTAATAAAAAAATACTCATTTGATTATGAACAAGTTAATACCATAATATTTAAATAAAAAGGATACTAAATACATAATGTTTTGATGCATACATGTCTCACACAATTGTTTAACTGTAACAATAATAAAATACAATATTGAAAATATATGTTTATTCTTATAATCCTTTAAAAATTGCAAAATAACAAAATAATGAAACATTAAAACAAAATCAATAATAGTCAACGGTAGTTTGATTTAGTAATATGAAAAATAAAAGTAAGAAATTATCAATATGATGACAAACCAAAGCAATAAATTCAAGTAAATGTAGTACAAGTTCACTAAAAATAAAAATGAAGAAAATCAGATTTTTTTTTTCAAAAAAAAAGTCAGGCTCAGATTAAGAACAGTTTGCCTCAGATTACTCAGTTTAGGACTGATTCACCCCAAGTCATACCGGTTCATCCCAAGTCAGAAAAATCCGGGTTAGGGATGGGATCGGACCGATTGGGTGACTGGGTCGTCGGTTCCCAGGTCAATCCGGCTGGTCCGGTCGCAGTTTTAATTCACTGCTCTTTTGTGGCAGGGAAGAGTATCTGTTTGTTGCTATTTATGGGTTTCCCATTTCTAATTCCTAACTTGTTTTCCTATAATAATCAAATAGAAATTAGATCAGATTATCACATAATAAGATATTTACCACTTAATGATTACGTGCATGTATTTTGAGAAGCAAATCAGGAATTCTTATTTCCTGAAATAACATGTAGACGCATAATTAGAACATGGTTTTGCCATACCAGTGTCCTTAAGCGCAATAATATTTTAATTTTGAATTAAGTCAAATAATGTAATTAATGTGTCTAATTATCCCAAAATGAAAAGTAGAATTAAAGATTAAAATAAAGCTAGTTGTGGAAGTGATTTTAGGATTGCGGAGGACCGTTGATGTCAGTTTGCCAGGTTGTTATTACTTATTAGCCAACAAATATAATGAATGTATTACAAACAATAAACATTTTTTTTGTCAACTAGTAATAAAAAAATAAACAAAGCGCATAAATATTATTGTTGGTCAAAACTATTATGAATTTAAGAGAAAGAAGATAAAGAAAGAGGAAAAAGTATGGAGCAATGAGAAATAGCTTTTATTCATTATCTTCAAAATATATAATACATATGTGATATCTTACATTTATAGGCAAGAGATATGAACATTTAAGAAATATCAAAGATTATATAAGATAATAAGGGGATATATAATCAGGGATAATAGGAGATATAAACATCATATAATAACATTTGTAACACTCCCCCTTGGATATTCATGACTAAACATATGCCTCATTAAAAAAAACTCCAACTAAGAAAAACCCAATGGGACAAAAACCTAGTAAAAGAAAAAATAGTACATAGTTTATTGATACACTTCCCAAGGCTGCCTCATTAAAAAACTTTATAGGAAAATCCAGTGGGACTAAACCTAGATAAAGAAAAAGGAGTACAACGTGTATCGATTTCTTTGAGTTTGTGAAATTACATGTTTGTACAATGAACTGATTTGGTGAACAAATTTGCTAGTTTTTCACCGGAATTGATTTGTTGGATATTAATTTTAGCTCCTTTTCAAAAGTCCTGAGCAAAGACAAACTTTAATGAAACAGGCTTTACTCTATTGCCCTTGATATAGCTGTACCTACACAAAACAACTATAATAAGTAGCATATGCATTAATAATCAATTCATACTTAAATATACATGAATATAATTACCCCATATCCATAATGCCTCTGAGATAATGAGGAATATATTTCATTTTATTTTAATGTATTAGAGGTGTTGAAGAACTATATCCTACTAATAGATTAACGTCAAATGATATGCCATGACGTGTGAAATTAGCAAGATACACTATTGTCATAATAACACTTAAGTATGGTACTTTAGGACTAAGTAGTTCTTCTTTTTTTTTTTGTGATATAGGACCAAGTAGTTCTTCATCTCCCTCTTTGTTAATTTCTAGAGGTCCAAAAAGGGTTTTTACCAATATACAAAGATCTCACAACCATTTGGAATGCATAATGGAGGTAACTTTTCTAGGGTAAACACTATATGACATTTATTTCAAAAATCTTTCTGCAAATAATCATTTGCCTTTTGTAACTCTTCAGAAGTTTCCATGATGTTAATATTATTAACATAGACAACAATTATGACAAACTTTCATATATTTTCACAAAGATGCGCCTTCATTGCTTCAAGTCATACAAAGACTTGTCCAATTAACTTTAATATTATTCTTGAGAATTTGCATTTGATGTTTCTGGCATCTTAAATCCTTCAGGGACTTTCCTATAAATGTTACTGTCAAGTGTGTCATATGAATATGCAGTCATAACATCCATGAGGTGCAAGTCAAGCCCTTCATTTATTGTTGGGCTAATAAATTAATGAAAAGTAATCAGATCTACTAATGGTGAATGCATTTCTTATCAACCTATCCTAGGTCTTTATGTAAAGCATTAGATTAGAAGACATGCCATATATCTGATCATTTTGCCTTTTCCATTTCTCTTTCATACAAATACTCATTTTGTATTCAACTAGCTTTATATCTGTAAGCGTAAGGATTACAGGTCTTAAAACTTTTTGTTTTCCAATGACAATAATTTTGCATTAATGGATTACATCCATATAGCCAATCCTTTCTTTATTGGCACTCAACAATCAATATTGGCTCATAATCCTCATCATTCATTATAGCATATGCTATTTTATAAGCAAAGTATGTCAATGTTGACTTCGTTTTATTCCCATCGGATTTCATAATTTATTGAGACTCATTATTTTCAAATGTGTCAAGTATCTTGGTCTCTTCTAGGACTACAACTATCTCTTCTGGAGAAAATAACTCTTCAGGAGTTGAATCTTCTGGAGCAAGCAAATTTTCATGATCAACCTTGATTTTACCATTTGTATTCTTGTTTCATTTTCTCTTGCGAGAATTTTATTGTTGTAAACCAATGAGCCTTTCACTCTTCAGGCATGCTTTAGATTCATTCATAATAGATTGTCCTTTTGTGACATTAATTCTTATAGGAGCCTTTAGCAACTGGGATATGTGACTTTATCACTCTCTTTAGGTCAATAAATGCTTCAGGCATTTAGTTAGCTATATTTTATGAATGAATTATCCTTTGAATTTTCTGTGCACATTTATGAGGATTAAACAGAGCTAATGATAATTCATCCAATCTAATCTCTTTACCCAACAGTTTATTTTTTCCCCCTGATGCCAGAAAAAGTAATTTATCAAATGACTTTTGGCAAATCGTGTCGTAAAATTCATAATCGGCATATGTTCACATCCTACTTTAAGGATCCATTTTGGTGTGTTGTGGTAGTTTTATAGGCACATATTCTACACACCCAAAAGTAGAAAATATTAGGTTCTTGATCAAAAACCTTTGCAAGAGGGAAAACTTTCGATAATTTGTTGGCCTCATGCAAATTAACAATGTTGCATGCAAAATGACTAGTCCCTAAGTAGAATATGGGAGATTATACCTCATGTAAAAGTTTGCAACCATTTAATCAATTATTCTGCTAATTCATTTTGTGTATGAATATGAATTATTAGATGCTTCAACATCAATTTCAAGGGACATGCAATCCTCATTAAGACTAGTGAAGTAAATTCACTAATACTATCAAAATGTAGTTTCTTGATCAGATAATCAGGATAATGTGCTCTTAACCATATTCATTGAGCAAAGAATCTTACAAACTCCAGGTTGTAAGAAGATAATAAACAAACGTCAGACCATTTAGTTAATGCATCGATTAAAACCATATGGTAACTAAATGGTTCTCTATGTGGGTTTATTATCCCACAAAATTATTCTTGTATCCGTTTTAAGAATGTGAGAGGCTCACATTGTATTCAACTTTATGAGGGCTTAATAGTGTATTTTCCCTTGGAATATACAGCACATGAGAAATAGTTATATCTATTTACACTTCAGGGTATGTTCACATTTATTCTCAATTTCTCGCATCATAATTGAATCGAGATGGTCTAATGGTCATGCCAAATATTGAATTTATTAATAAACTTCTGGTTTACATTATCAAGCTGCTGGCTTATGTTACTTAACTTCTGGTTCGTATTAGTAAACTTATGGTTTACCATCTCATGCTACACATAAAATTAATCAATAAACTTCTAGTTTATTATTATATGCTTTCAACTATGATTATGTATAGTACAAGCTAGACAAAAAATGGAAGAAAATTTTAAATATATACTTTTTACTAAAAACTGATTTTGTGATGTAAGACATTCTAGGTTATTTTCAGTTATTGTTTCCATATGGTAACCATTTCTATGGATATCTTAAAACTTAATAAATTTCTTGTAAATTTGGTAGAATAGAATGCATTTTCAATGCACAATTCTGTTACTTCAGATAACATAACATTGGCTCATCCAGAGCTTTCAATGCATATCCAATTTATTTATTATGCCTACATTTTTCCCTTCAATGCATAATATTGACTCTTTTGAGACACACCTTTGAGCGCCCAGGTCGGACTGATAGGTTTTTGGCATCGAGGGAGAGAGAGAAATCTTTTGTTATCTCCTGTTATTTTCGCCATAGGTTGTCATTGGCCTGACGATTTTCCATTGGGAGAGGTACATTCAAAGACGCTCTCATGATAGAGGAAGAGCAATTGGCATGGATAGTTTGGTTAGTAAGCATCTAATTATATGGGCGAACCGATGATTTGTCACCTAATGGCCTATTGTTGTATGCACAAGGTCCACCTTTCTTTTAGCCCTTTGTATGGTTCTCAATAGTTTTTCTTCACTACAAGTGGAAATCAAAAATACTACAATTCTGACCATGCTCAAACTCTTGACTGTGGCCACATCCACTATCTCGATTACCACCACTATTATATTTAATTATAACTATATTTACTTCTGGAAATAGAATCAAGCCAATTGGATAGATTCATGATTTTTTGACGAAAAACTCATTGTTATGTTCAGCAATGAGAGGGTTGGAAATTAAATCAACGTAACTATCAAAACCCTTTCTCCATATATTGTTGAAACATGGGCAAATTGGATGCACAAAACTTGGCTGAGTTATTCTAGCTCACAAACTTAAAGTTTGTAAACACAAAGGCATCCATTTATAATAGGCTTTTGGAAAAATAACCAAGTCTTTTATGTATTTAATATAGAGAATGCTATAGCTATTCCTAAATATTGTATACTAAAGACAAATATCAATCGTATACAATTGAAATCCATATATGCCTATCCTTGATGAGAATTTAATCAACTGATTCAAACTAAAATATTAAATTCTTTTAGTAATCCATGCACACATACAATAATTTATTCCTCTATATTATGATTTAAATGCAACTTTGCATAATTCCAACACTTAAATAATTGCAAAATTTACTAAATAAACTAAATCCACCAATTGGATACCATGCAAAAATAAATTTTGCAATTGAATAAAAATATTCAACATTCTTTTTGATGAAATAAATTATGCATAGGAAATGTACAATTAAACTCAATAAATGAGCTCAAAACAATTTAATCAAATTATTATGGAATATTCCACAAATGGATCAAATGAGAAATAACTTAATTGAGCTCAGCAAAAAATATCATATCGTGCATTCAAATAACTATATATGCACGTTTTCATTAGGAACTTTTAAAACTTTCCACTCTTTCATGTATCCAAACATTATTTAAAAATTAATCTTAGCATATTTCACTCACATAAAATTTCCTTTATTTCAAATAATTGATAAATGATGACAGAAGGAAATTAAACTTCAATTGATGGCATATGAAAAATAATCACATTTATTTCTACATATATATCCTTTGGATATTAAAACAAGATGACTCAAATATTTTTAGGACTAAAATTAATGTCCATGAATAAAACTAAACAGAGCCCAAATGCATAGTCCAAAATCATACAAAGCCCAAAGAAAATTTCCAAAGAGGGGCTTATTTTTCTGGAAATAAATAAAATAATAATATTTAAATTAGTCCTTGCCAACAAACGCATTCGGAAAAGGGCTTGTGTGTGTGTGTGTGTGTGTTTTTCAATTAGTAGAAAAGTACTGTGGCCCAAACACTCTGGCCCAGATGCCATCTTTTATATTAATTTGTAAGGCCCAAAATAATTTTCGAAGAGGGCCCATGACGTTTTCTGCATGGAAATTTTTTTAAATACTGTTTTTTGTTATGGCAGAGGCCCGAAACAATTTTCAAAGAGGGCCCATGAAGTTTTTTTTTGTAAATTAAAGAATCACCCAAAATGGGGAGCCCAAACTTGTTTGAGGGTTTCTTTTAAACAAAGGCCCGAAATATGGGCCCAAATGTAACGGCCCAAAAGAGGCTAACCCAACAACGTTAAGTGAAACGCTGGCTTTCACTGGTGCCAAAACAGTGCCATTCAAGTGGGCGTGGGAAGCAAACCCAGTTCAACAGCCGTTTCGTCCTTCTCCCATGCGAGTCGGGTAACCCTACCCGACTAGTCTCCAGCGCGAGACCTAGTTCAACAGCCGCTAATGTCCCTCTCTCTGACTCTCTGTTTCTTTTCAAGACTATCTTCTTCTTCTCAGTTGGTGACCCCCTTTTTTTCCTTTCGAGGGCAACCCTTTTCCTGGCAACGTTTTAGAGTTTTGGATCGTCTTTCATGGCAATTTATGTTGCGAGCAACACAGATATATACATAAACACACTGAACACCACAAGTTTTATCCAAAAGTTCTACAAATAAAAATTTCACCGGGAGCCCTTCCTTTTTCCAGCGAAAGCCATTAATTCTGGTGAGCAAGCTTGAAGAGAAGAAAGTTGATAAACACAGAAACAGGGGAAGAGAGGAATATAGGAAAGAAAAGGGACAGACGAGAGAGAGAGAGAGAGAGAGAGAGAGACAGAAGGGAGAAAAGAGAAAGGAAATCAGAGAATACTCATTCCATACCACTACGGTGTCATACTCGCTTACATATATCCTGTTCATGTGGAGACGCATGCAGTAACAGAATGGGGAAACAGACTGGAAAATAACAAACTTCATATATGTAATTACTAAAATACCCCATATTAGAATTAATAGCCTATCAATACTTCCCCCTCAAAAACATCCTTGTCCTCAAGGATGTCCAGCCGTAACAAAGCTGGGAAAGCGCCGCATCATATCTGTCCAAGATTCCCACGTTGCCTCTTCAAGAAGGCCATTCTTCCAATGAATTAGAACTTCAGTGACAGGTTTGTGCTGCCGTTGGATTAAGCGACAGTCTAAAATGGCAAAAGGTTCCTTGGTTTTCATCAAAACATCATAACCATCCGGCAGAGGAATCTGTGGGGTGGTGGGATCTGGGCACGGTTTGAGCAGGGATACATGGAAGGTGGGATGAATTTTAGACATAGGTGGTAACTCCAAGGTGTACGCCACGTCACTGACTTTAGATATCACCTTAAAAGGTCCATAATACCGGGGAGATAGCTTCTCTGAAGAACGAGGAGTTACAGATAGCTGGCAATAAGGTTGCACCTTAGGGAAAACAAAATCACCAACTTCAAAACAACGCTCTGATCTGTGTCTGTCAGATACTACTTCATGCGATTAACAGCAGTTGTCAAGTGAAGTTTGAGTTGAGCTAACAGTTTCTCCCGAGCACTAAAGGAACGATCAATTGATTCCATGGATGATTCATGTGGTAAATAAGGTAATTGCAAGGACGGAGGTTGACCATACATAACCTCAAAGGGTGTCATCTTAGTGGAGCTATGTGTAGTTGTGTTGTACCACCACTCGACGAGCGGAAGCCATTGCGTCCAGTCATGCGGTTGCTGCCATGAGAAGCTACGCAGATAATGTTCCAAACATCTATTGAGAACTTCGCTTTGGCCATCGCTCTGAGGATGATATGCTGTAGATAGACGTTGCTCAACCCCCAGGCGAAGGAGGAACTCACGCCAAAATTGGCTAGTGAACAGTGGGTCCCGATCACTAATAATATGAGCAGGTGCACCATGCAACTTGTAGATATTGTCAAGGAAAACTTGTGCCAACTGAGCAGCAGTAAATGGGTGCGAGAGGGCTATAAAATGGGCGTACTTGCTGAGACGATCCACAACCACCCATATGGTATCCTTACCCTTCGACTTCAGTAGCTTTTCAATAAAATCCATAGCAATACTTTGCCAAACTCTATTGGGTATGGGTAAAGGCTGAAGCAAGCCTGGATAGGCAACAGTCTCATATTTGCATCGGAGGCACGTAGGACAGTGGCGGATGAACATCTTGACCCCCTGTGACATATTTTTCCAGTAGAATAGTGATTTGATACGTTGGCAAGTAGCCTTCGTACCTGAATGGCCACCTTGGGGTCCTGAATGTAACCATTGAATAATCAATTTCTGCAAGTCATCTTGGGAAGGCCCAATAACAATCTTTTGCTTTCGGAAGAGCCACCCATTTTTCCATGTGTATTTTGGGTGTGATTGGGGATTGGACTCAAGCTCCCCTATAAGTTTTTGCAAATCCCCATCAGTATGCCATTGTTGTTTAATTCGCTCCCACAGCTTCGTCGATACAGAGGACATAGACATTTGGAGTAATTCTCCATGTGATGCTCGAGATAATGCATCGGTAGCCCCATTATCACTCCCCTTACGATATTTGATCTCATATTGAAGGCCCATTAACTTGGTGATCCAGGTATACTGTGCAGGAGTTGAAAGTCGCTGTTCAAGAAGAAACTTGAGGCTACGTTGGTCTGTTAAAATGGTAAAAGGCTGAATGCTCAAGTATTGGTGCCACTTAGAAACAACATGTACTATGGCCAACATTTCTTTATCATAAACAGATAGTAACTGGTTTCGAGGTGACAAAACTTTACTCACAAAGGCTACTAGATGACCTCCCTGAGAAAGGACAGCTCCAATGCCCACATTCGATGCATCAGTTTCAAGAGTGAACGGTTTAGTTACATCTGGTAATGCTAGTAGAGGTGCCTTGACTAGAGCATCCTTAAGAGTATTGAAGGACTTGGTAGCCTCATCATTCCATCCAAAATTCCCTTTCTTCAATAAATCAGTCAGAGGACGAGCAATGGTCCCATAACCACGTATAAACCTCCGATAGTAACCCGATAGGCCTAAGAAGGCGCGCAACTCTTTCACCGAATTGGGGGTCGGCCAAGCTTCCACAGTTTCAAGCTTAGCCTTGTCCGCAGCAACCATACCCTTAGAAATCACATGCCCCAAGTATTCTATACTGTCTGTAACAAAAGCACACTTGGACCTTTTAATAAAAAATTGATTTCTCAACAGAATATCAAAAACATTTTTGAGGTGAACCACATGGGACTCAATATTCGGGCTATATATGAGAATATCATCAAAGAAGACTAGCACATATTTTCGGAGCAATCCCTCAAAAATCCTGTTCATAATAGCTTGAAAGGTGGAGGGGGCGTTAGTAAGGCCGAATGGCATCACCAAATATTCGTAATGGCCTGTATGAGTCTGAAATGCGGTTTTGTGGATGTCTTCTTGCTTCATCCTGATTTGGTGATACCCCGAGCCACAGCTAATTCATCCAATAAATCTTCAATTAACGGAATGGGAAAGCTGTCACGGATGGTTGCTTTATTGAGTGCTCGATAATCTACACACATACGCCAGCTTCCATCCTTCTTTTTCACCAATACCACAGGAGAGGCAAATGGGGAAGTGCTATGTTGGATCACCCCTTGCTGTAGCATTTCTTGAATCATGTTCTCAATTACGTCTTTTTGACTTGCTGGATATTTGTAGGGTCGAAGTTTAATAGGAGTAGTGCATCCTTCAAGAGGATCTTGTGATCATGGTCCCCTCTGCTTGGTGGGAGTGAATTGGGTTCATTAAATATGGAACAATAATCATGCACCAGAGTCGTGATTACTGTTGGAACTGAAGATGATACTGGTGTTAGAATTAAACTACGATCATCCGATGGGGGTATGGGCACAATTTGGAAACACAACATCTTAGGTTGCTTCTGTAACAATTTCATCATCTTATTCTCAGGTATGGTTTTGTTCCTTCCCACTGTTGCTGCAGTAAAAGTAACCTGTAAACTGTTCCAAACAAACTTCATGATCAGATTTTTGCAATCAAGCTGTATTACACCCAGCTCTCTTAACCATTGCATC